>BMAO01031722.1:0-96387 GCA_019973975.1 Trichonephila clavata
TTGTATTGTGTCTGTCCTTTTTTTTTTTCGCTGTATGAATATGGGTGGGAGGGGGGAGTGCGTGTGAATGTTTTTTTTGTATATTTTTTTCTACGCACAATGCGTAAGTTTTATGTTCGTTTTTGTGTGTTTATTTTTTTGCTGTATGAATGTGGGTGGGAGGGCGGGAGTGTGTGTGTGTGAATGTTTTTTTATATTTTTGCCCTTGTACGCAACACATTGCGTAAAATTTATGTTTTTTTTTGTGTGTTTGTCCTTTTTTTTTGCTGTATGAATGTGGGTGGGAGTACGTGTGTGTGTGACTGGTTTTTTGTATATTTTTGTCCTTATACGCACCACAATGCGTAAGTTTTATGTTTGTTTTTTTGTATTGCGTTTGTCCTTTTTTTTTTTTTTTTTGCTGTATGAATGTGGGTGGGAAGTGCGTGTGAATGTTTTTTTTTGTATATTTTTTCTACGCACAATGCGTAAGTTTTATGTTCGTTTTTGCGTGTTTATTTTTTTGCTGTATGAATGTGGGTGGGAGTGTGTGTGTGTGAATGTTTTTTTTTATATTTTTGCCCTTGTACGCAACACATTGCGTAAACTTTATGTTTTTTTTGTTGTGTTTGTCCTTTTTTTTTTGCTGTATGAATGTGGGTGGGAGTGCGTGTGAATGTTTTTTTTTTTGTATATTTTTGCTACGCACAATGCGTAAGTTTTACGTTCGTTTTTGTGTGTTTATTTTTTTTGCTGTATAAATGTGGGTGGGAGGGCGGAGTGTGTGTGATTGTTTTTTTTTTATATTTTTGCCCTTGTACGCAACATATTGCGTAAATTTTATGTTTTTTTTTGTTGTGTTTGTCCTTTTTTTTTTTGCTGTTTAAATGTGGGCGGGAGTGCGTGTGTGTGTGAATGGTTTCTTGAAGTTTTGTTTTTATACGCACAATGCGTCAATTTTGTGTTTGTTTTTATGCTTGTTCTTTTTTTTTTTTTTTTGCTGTATGAATATGGGCGAGAGGGTGGGAGTTCGTGTGTGTGAATGGGTTTTTTTTTGTATATGTTTGTCTTTATACGCACAATGCATCCTTTTTTTACCGTATGAATATGGATGTGTGCGTAAATAATTTTTTTTTATATTTATTTGTCCTTGAATCCACAAATTTGCAAAATATTCTATATTAATAAATTTTTATTTCTTTCCAAAAATTATATACATATGTTTGCAATACCCCAACTTTTATATGTCCAACAACTGAAAAAAGTTAATAACTTTATGACCCCTCTATTTTTTATAGGCGTAAAATTGCTTTTTTTGTGATGGAAAAAAAATTTAAAGCATTATGAAATCCTCGTCCACATTTTCACAAATTAGTGGCAGTGTGCCGATGTTGCTCAGGTTAAATTTTAATACGTTTTCGTTTTATTGTTTTTTCGTGCTTGTCATGCATATAATTAGGTACATTTTAAAATTACTGTTTCTCTCTTTTTTTTTATAAAATATATGTGCATAAAAATGTGTTGTTTGACTTGAAATTTTCTTACACTCTGAATTTGTCAGCAAAATATTTTATTAAATGTGTATAGTTTTGAATGTGTGTGCAAAATATTTTTGTGAATAAAGAATTTCCTTAAAAATTGTTTCTTGTTTTCTTGTGCTTCTAAGTATATGTGTGCTACTTACATACTCTACACAATTGCTCATGTTTCTTGATGAATTTATGTGTTTTGTATTTAAATATATTGGATATTTAATAAACATGTATCACCTATAAGCTGTTTCTTATTTTATTTTTCGAAAATAGGTTCACATATTTTCAATATTGTAACCCTTTGAAAAATTGACCTGTAGGAATTTAGTATTTCTCTAGTAAAATATTTGAAAATACTTGAAATTCGCGTATTTTTAAAACTTTTCATTTTAGATCATATTCTACAGAGCTGTGGTCAGTGGCGTACACAGGGACATCTTACGGCATGGGCCAACTGGGCCCAGGCCCAGGGCTCGTCCTCGGTGGGGGCCTCATTTCATTCTTGACTAAGTCTTAATAAGACCAGGTAATTGTAATGGTCAAATATTATACCCCAGTATATTCTCCGAAAAACAGGGAATTTCTGCATGTCAACTGGCAAAAGTGGTAAGACTGTATTATAATCTGATGACCGTTATCCATGTCTAGACCTAAACCTAATACCCAAAGCCGGTTTATCCATTGGGCCCTTGGGGTGGACACCCAGGGACTCGGATGGGCTTGGAAGAGCCCGGATAAACTGAACATAGCCAAATTTTCTAGATATTAATTTTGATTCTCCAGTGCCAAGAAGGCCCGTAGATCTTTCGCCGCCAAGGGCCCGAAATGAGCTTAAATCGGCACTGCTTAAGGTACTTTTTTTGACTGAGTTCCCCGTGCAATGGAAATGGAATTTTATTCTGTTTCTATGATCCATTAACAGAGTTGCGTATTTACTTAATAACTCTAATAAACTTCAATTTCCATTATTATGGGCTTTTATATTATTTCATGGGTTCCACGAAGTGGAAGAATATTACACGCTACAAATAAAATCACATCTACACTTAATTTATTTCATCGGGGAAAAATGAAAAGAAATGACATTTTCCTTGTATGGAAAATGCTTCTAAACATATTTTTTCTATATGTATAATCAGGACTTTTCAACAGAGCCTCAGTGGCACACACAAAAGGGGGGGGGAGTCCTAGGGATCCGGATCCCCCCAAAAGCCCTTGATTTTTTTCCGATTGATTATAATGCTATGTATATAATACGTTAAAATTAATTAAGTATTTATTTTTAATTAATTTTATAAATTAATGCTAATGATTCATTCATTCATTAATTTTTTACTGTTTTTTGTTTCCGAAAATCGACAAAATTTAAAGAATATGGTGGGCGGCGTATTGAAGCATGGTACGAGAACAGTGGACTTTCTATCTTGACCCTCCCCCCCCCCTTTCTTGAAAAATTCCTGTGTGCGCTACTGCAGAGCCTGAACTAGGATTTTGGAAACATTTACATTATATTCAGAGTTATTATTAATTTAAATAATAACCGGTGTATTTTTTGTAAAAAATTCCCTACTTTGATGCGTTAAAATAGGAATAAGTCCATTTTAGGTTGGGAATCCGCGGGAGTGCCGGGAATCAGATAACAAAAACTAAACATTTCCATCATCAAGAATTAGTTTTTAAGGTTGTGGATGTTCAGAGATGTATAAAAATAAAGTTTATACGATAATTTGTACTTCTCGTTATACTGACAACGTTAGAAATATTGTCAAGATTTCATGTGCAAAAATACATTGGTTTAATTCTTGATCCTGCTAGGGCCTCCTCAATTGCAGGGCTCCGTTGCATAGCGTCCACCGCACTTTCCAAATAGCCGGTCCTGGGTAAAAGAAAGCGGTAACAAGCGAAAATAGAACTTTGCGAATTCTGACTTACTCATTTCATCATTTCACTGAAACGGTTCAGTGATTTGATCAAATCTCTATCATCAGGGAAATGACCCTGAATAGACGTTAACATCTCCCGTGAATTGATCAAATTCTTTATTACGTCATTTCTCTGTGACAGATATACATATATAAAGCCTCTATCTGCATCCCACTCATTATTATAATGAAATCATTTAAGTGAGGTTTTTGTGACTTCCCCCAATATATTATATATGTGTGTGTGTGTGTGTGTGTGTGTGTGTGTTGTGTTACGGCCAAATCGCGATACAGCCAACATGACCTCACAATGACCTGCCAAAGTCCGATCTTTCCTTGATTTCGGGGTTTGGACAGCCAGTTCGCGAAATGGCATGAGGCGATCGGTCAAAGTCAGAAGAAAAAGGTCATGAGCAAATTTTGGATGTTTGTATACCGTAATGCTAATGATAATCACATTATAGCTGCCACAGAGGAGTTTTCCGACGAATCCACCCCTCTTAGGCGCCTAGGATCGTCCTTCGGAACAAAGGCCAAGAAGGTACGGTGGCCCTAGGTGGGTTGTAGTCTGAAGGGAGAAGTTTAAGTGAGTAAGGATCTCACAGTACCAGAAACCTCCTGGTCTCTTATGAACATTTCCTCTCCCTTGGAGAAAACAAACAAAGAGATAATCACATTATCTACTGAATAAGTTTATTACAGAAATTATCAGTATCATCACTTTTTACAACAAGATGAACTTTTATGAAATTTCGAATTGCACAGCAGTTTGTTATTTTTACATCTGCAGCTATTTGTTGAGCACTTGGTAGGGCAACTGCATCGAGTGTAGCCTTGGCCGCCGGTCAGCGATTGTGAAGAGGCAACGGTTCGTAATGATTTTTCCTCCGTGCCCACGGATACCAATGTAAGTAGTTTCTCTTGCAAAATGGAAAACAATTGTGTGTAACGAATTTTTGAACTCAATTTTTACCGATTTTAAAAGGTCAGATTAATTCGAAATTTTGCTCACTTGTCCAGGACCGATGACAATACAATAATTTCATAATTTTGTTCTATTGTGCGGATCAGGATCATCAGGATTAACGATTTCCCAATTTCAGATCCCATCCCACATGGGGCGACTCATTTCCGATCCCATTTCCAAATTTGGTGACTAAAAACTTTAGTTACAACTTAGCTCGATTAACTATAAAAAAGTGTTTTTTTTTAGTTTTTTTAAACTATAATTTATTTTAAACTAAATTTTAGTTGTGGTACAGGAATGTTAGTGGGCAAATATTTTTATGATTGCACTTTAAATTGATTTTATAGATCTCTGAATTTTAAATGATTACATTTGTATAATATTTGTGACTTATATGTTAGTAAAAAAAGAACAATAACCCCAAAAAAGTGTTAAATCTTGCAAGCATATATCATTCCAGTAATTAAATACAGCAAAAAGAACAAATAGCTACAACTTTACATTAGCAAGTGGCAATTAAATCGAATCTTTCTGTTATGAAATTAAGGGGACACAATACGATTCAATTAACAAAAATCGGTAAAAAAAAACAACCAAATAAAGCTTTTTTAGTCTCAATTATTTTTTATATAGTTTTCTATAGTCTCAGAAAATTTGAAAGCTCTAAATTAAAAACCCTCAGTTTTGATAATTTTATGTTCGTTTTTTGTTCACATCCTATCCCAAATACAAACTTTAAAACTGATTTATCTTGGAAAGAAAAAAAATCACTAGTATATTTATTCATTTAAAACGCTAAGGCTTTTTTTTTCTATCGCATCAAATGCTTTTATATTTTTTGTATTAATGCATGTAACAAAAGTTGATATGGACTTTTGAATCAAATACTTATCCTTTTAAAAAATAGTTGAATTAAGAATTTAAGCATTTTTCAAGGAATATCCTACAAGAATTCATGAAAAAAATATGTTACAAATATAAATCATGTTAGCAGAAAACACATACCAACTTTTTGTTATAGATACCTCGCCGTACACTTGTAAATCAAATCCCATGTGTGTATGTCAATTATTGTAGGTAGAGTAGCATCTTAAAAACACTTCATTGTATTTTTAATTTTTTTAAAAAAATTGAATGATTAGCTTTTAATAGTATTTTAAACACAGAAACTGCTTTACAAAGTACATATCCATAGGGAAGAATAAAAAAAATTTGGAAAAACCATTAAATCACAAAGATTTTTTTTTTATAAAACATTCCATGTATGTAGTCTTAGTGAATCAAAAGCAAGAAATACAGGTTTAATATTTACATTTTCATATTGATAGTGATTAGGTAATTCAGTTTTCTTGTCATTCTCTGACTTCCGATTTTTTAAACACTTTTCTTTGTAATATAGAACTAATGTATTTTTTCCGAATGAGCAAACATTTTTTTTCTTTTGTAGATAACAGTATTGTATGTGTATATTTTTGCAAATACTTCCAAGCTCCAATTTCAAAAAACTATTGAATTTACATGTTAAAATTTTAAAATTATTAATCAGGAATAGTAAATCCCTTACAAAAGGATGTGTTTATGTTAGTTCTCCTGATTATCGCTCAAAGATGGATGCAAGTACAAATTCTGCCTCATGGGCGAGAAAAATGTCTCATTCAGTCGAAATTGGTTTTTCTAGAATAACCACTGTTACTGCTGTTTTGTGGCAATTCCAATAACCAAACCTTTGGACAAGTAATTCCTCATTAATGTAAAGATGATGTGCGAAAGGTCCAAACACTGGCTTAAATTGACACTCATTGGCGACCTTGAGCACCACTTCCCGAGACCCTCCAGCATCATTGTCAATAAAAAGCACCAAAGCACCGGGTTTCATCTTCTTGAAAATATTCTAAGGAAAAAAAATTGCAGTTTAAGAAACTTTAACGAGATAATGCATAAAAAAATAAAAAATAATAAAAAGATGGACACAGTTAAAATAAGTATCACCAAAAAAAGTATCTTTTTTTTAAAAAAAAATATATGTTGATATTCTTTTGTTATTTAATAACGCAGTGGCTCTTAAACTTTTCATCACCGCGGTCTACTCTTTATGTACCAAATTGAGAGAGAGAGACATCTCGCCCCCCCCTCATGATTTTGAACACCCAGTGCCGGTTTATCCATTGGATGCCCAGGGGCCCGGGGCCTAGAAGGACCCGGATAAGAGGGCCTTAACCATATTTTCTGGTTATAAATTTCGATCCACCATTGCCAAGGGGGCCCCACAGATCTTTTGCGCCAAGGGCCCGAAATGAGCTTAAATCGGCGCTGTGAACACCCCCTCCTTGACCTCCAACAAGTAGCTGATGGATTTAAAGGTTTCTCAATAGTTCTAAGACTACCTCTGCTACTTATCTTCGCACATGTGTTTGTACTATTTTTTGAAAATATTACTTTGTAGTAATGGCTACATAGATGTAAGCAATGAGAAACTAAATATTTGTGACGAATCTATCCGCGACTTTATTAACACCTTGGGGACTCTTCTGGGGAAAAATATTTTTATTTAACCAACTTTCGCCGACCAAGTAAGCGTGATTATGTAAATGAAGAATATTATATAAATTCTGTTTTCGCGAGTTTGAGAGTTGGCAAGTAGGAGTTAGCAAAGAGTTAGCGAGTTAGTTTGTTAGTTGAAGATTGAAAGAGATAGTGGAATTATTAAGAGGTCGTGGAGTTGTCCAGGAAAACGGATTACACCAGTAAATCCAACGACATTGATCAATCCCGATAAAGATCTACTGCAAGATTCAAGTGTAGGATCCGCTGCATAAAAAGTACAGGTATCGTGAGCTTGTTTAATTAGAAGTTAGCTATATTAGTGTGCGACGTAGTTTATATTAAGCGTATTTAAGCTATCGTAGATTCAGTTGAGGGTCCGTAGTATTATCCCCGTGTTAGTGAATCTCACCTCCGCGCTCTACTATTTGATCGCCTATCTTAATTAGATTGTTATTGTGTCTGATTGATATTTTGGTAACAATAAATTAATTAGATTGAAATCGTGTTTGTTGATCATTCAGTTTCTCCCACACATCTAGCCGGGTTTGCGGGTAGACAAGGGGTTTCAGAGGCAAGCAGAAACCGACCGCTATTACATATTCTTGATCGAAATACATGTTCTAGTAGAGATTTCTCATTAGGGGCAATTTAGTGATATAGTGTAAGAGGGCACATATTTCAATTTTTCCACGAGGCCTTTTAGAGACTAGAAAAGAAGGATATCTTAACATTAAAAGAGACTCTTCTCGGACCCCCTAGGAAGGCACTAAGGGTCCATGGACCACAGTTTAAGAACCGCTATAACTAATCTGAGAAAACATTTTGACAAATGATAAAAGATTTTCTTTATTTTTTTTTCTTTATCTCGTTAATGAAGTGGTAGATGCAAATGCTCATCAGTAAAGAAATGGTAGAAGAAAGCCTTTTTTTTTTGTAGGACAATCAATATTATTGAAATAAGGGTTTCGAAGTTTCCAGATTTGGTATATAGAAAATCTCTATTAACAAAAAGGTAAATTGAGGAAGTGTCGCTGATGATTTTCATGGGATCGTAAGTGAAAATCTGTAACAGTTCGTGACTTTTAAAGAATAAATTATTTAAATAGAGTTTAGTGTTTTGATATAGTGAGTGGTTAGAGACAGCCAAGCAAAAATCTCCCGCCATTGATATTAATGGTAATATACCATAATAATCTCAGTATTGTACCATAATTTAAAATTCTTAGCTAGATTTAGAAAACAATATTCTAGAAAATGGCAGAGACAATTCATATACAGCAGAGACCAGAAAACTAGGCCTCAGACTGGCCGGGTTTGTAAAAGTACCGGGTTATCGAGAATGGGGGTACAGTAAGGAAAAAGTAGAAGAGTTTCCTTAGAAGGTACTGTACTTGTATGTATTGTTTGCTTGAGAATACTACAGAAATAAACTGCGCCTATACCTTGAAGCAAAGAAAAAGTGGGTACGTTATGAAGGCATGGAACATTTACAATGTGAATTAATGGATACGTAATATATAGTATTTTACCTAATCAGACACCGAAAAAGAATACTTTATGAAGGCATAAAGCTGTCTATAATGAAAATTAAGTAGCCAATTTTGTAAAACCTAGCTACATTGTTTTAAAGAAATGAGTGATGTTATCTTGTCTTCCACGTACTGCACTCTGCGTTTTGCTTCTTCACCACGAAGACGACGAAGGAACAGTAAATCCATTACCAAAGCACCTTGTAATTCAAAATTTTGAAGGGTGGTTTTGACAGCCTTTAGTCCTTCACAATGTGGGGTTTTAGGAGTTTTTGTACGGTATCCTCAACGTTAACGTCATCACTGAGCGTGGGATTTTTTCAACCTGCAAAGGGTGTGGCCTAGTTATCCAAACTGCCGAATTTTTGGGACTCTGCTGTATTCTCTCTTTTGAAAAATTCATTTGAAAGTTATTGTCAATAATTAGACATTTAATAGAGTCAACAACTTTAATATAGTTATATTATTAATTTTAAAGATAGATTTTTCCTTCGGAACATTGTACCTCCAAGTGATGTGGACAACTGATCCTTACGTAGCTGTAATAATAATAATACTAATTAAAAATGATTTTTTTAGGGTAATAAGATAATACGTAGATTTTATAGTCAAAAATGCAGTTATTCAGAACACCTATATACACTGCTGGCCACCGTAAATGCAACACCAAGAAAGACAAGAGATAGCACAACAAAATTTATTTTGTAGATAACATGTTGACCAAGTATCAAATGAATAAATTCATAGACTTCTGTGAAGTGTGGTTCCTACCAGAATTAGTAGCCAGAGTAGCCGCCATTGTTGGAGATCACCGCTGCCACACGCCTCGGCATTGATTCAAAGAGACTTTGGATGTGTTCTTGGGGTTCAGCAGACCAAGGAGCTTCCACACGTTGCCAAAGTTGGTCTGGTGTGGCAGCTGGGGGTGTAATCTGGGTCAATCGTTGAGCAACCATGGACCACATGTTTTCTATCGGCGAAAGATCCGGAGAGCGAGCCGGCCAAGGAAGCAATTCAATCTGGTGATTGACGAAGAACCTTTGGACAATTCATGCCACGTGTGGTCGCGCATTATCCTGTTGAAATATGGCTGTGGGCAAGCCCTGAAGGTAAGGAAGGACAACTGACTCCAACACCTCGTGATGTAGCGCTGGCTGTTTAAAGTACCGGCAATGCGTACTAGAGGAGTGCGAGAGTGATATTCAATACCGCCCCATACCATAATACCCGGTGCAGGACCAGTGTGGCGGTGCATAACGCAGCTGTTCAGCATCCTCTCTCCATGGTGTCTCCAGACTCGAATCCGACCATCGTGGTGTTGCAGACAGATGCGTGACTCGTCAGTAAAGACAACTTTATTCCATTCTCCCGCCCACATCCTTCTTTCATCGCACCATTGGCGGCGGAGACGTCTGTGGTTCTGCGTCAAGGGTAGACCAAGCAATGGACGTCTTGCGGACAGACCACTCTGCTGTAAACGGCGTCGAATGGTACGCGCAGACACTGAATGATGCGTTACAGACTCAATGTGCTGTGCTATGGTTCGTGACGTGACTGAGCGATCCGTCACTGCCATGCGCACAATTTGCCTGTTCTCACGTGAAGTGGTGCACTGAGGTGGATGCGATGGACCACGTAGGTCCGTCGTACCCTCCTGCATCCAACGGTCACATATCCGCATTACAGTTGTTTGGTTTCGTCCAACACGACTACCGATTTCCCTGAAAGATAATCCACAATCTCGGTAAGCCACTATCCTTCCTCTGTCGAACTCCGATGCTTGATCAAAAGCTGATCGCTGTTTTCCATGAGACATAACTGATCGTTTTTTGAAAAAACCACAGGAAAAACACAATTGCCGAACTTGAAATCGTCGATATCTCCAAGCCTTAAATAGCGCTTTGAGGTGGCGCCACAGGCGTGCGTGATGTGGTGCCTGAGCTGAAATTCTAATTATTTGCATATCTCACCTCCGCTAATGCATGTTGTAAATTTCATGTTATTTGCGGGCTTCCTTCAGGGTGTTGCATTTACGGTGGCCAGCAGTGTATTATAATCTATGAGATATAATACAAATATATATGAATCTATGAGACCCAAAGTGAGCCTCGGAAATAGGGACTTAACTCCCTTATGTGCAGATATGAAGGGGTCTAAATTAGTAGATCTCAATAAGTAGAACCCCCGAGCATCAACCTAATTGTAGCCCCAAATCAGAGATTCTACCTTTGAAATCCCTCATCAACAGACACTTCTGATCATGATAGTTGTAAATTAAAATTTTATCTATTATACCACTAAATTTATCATGAAGAGGAACATTTGCATTGATTATGAGGGAAGAATTTTTAAATTTAAAAGATATTTCTATTGTAATTTAGTTTTATTAAAGAAATCCGGAGAGATTACTTTTTGAAACAGATTGAAATGCAATTATTATCTATAAAAAAAATTAAATGTGTCTCCGGATAAGGTTTAGAGGTATGGTATAGTTAGTATTTCGAATAGGCTCAATTCATGACGATCACGTGATAAAGACAAACACGTGTTCTCCATGGAATTCAAAACAGACATTAAACTAATAGTACTTGTTCTGTTTGTAAAACTGAGATAAAATTTCAAATTTCATAATTGCGTAAATATGCTTAAATGTTATAAGAAAAAAATTCTTTAAAAAGATTTTAAAATTTAAAAAAAAAATCCTATTTTATGCGTGTACTTTTAAATAAAATGCATTTTTGTATACATATGTACTTTTTAAGAGAAAGTTTCTGCCAAGTGCAAAAGTTGGCAACAACGAAGCGGATAAGCTGATTAGTTGGAAACACATGATTACTTACTTTAAAAAATGAATTAATTATTTTTCTACCGCCCCTAAATGAGACTGACATTATATATGCAGTGACAAATCATTTCAAGATAGAATTGTGCAATTCATGCAAAAATTCTAGTTTGTGAATTGTTTATTGGGGGGGTGGGGAAGAGCAAATAGATTTGGTCAAGATTTAAAAGTTGTGCGTGCTTTTTATGATATTATTATGAATGAAATTAAAACTTCAAAACGGATTCTCCTAAAGCACAAATACTAAATCTCATTTTGATAACTCTGATAATTAAAAATCTAATTCGCAAAAAATAGAAAAAATCTCCCAGTTTTATATATTTGTTTTCGGTGATATATATATATATATATATATATCGAAAAACATTGTTTAAACCTGCATTCCTGGTTCCTTAGGCTAGAGTTTGCTCTGTGGCTAAATCTATTCTATCATGACTATTTATCTTAGGTATATAACTATTTTTGGTATATTTTTGTAATATATATATATATATATATATCCCATGTGGGTGAAATTCAACAGTTTTATTATTAAAATATTTTAAGATATTTATTTAAACAAATGCACATATGTAGTTCTTAGATTTTGATATATTTTACTTATAAAATGTTATTTGATTTTGCTTTCATTCGTGTAGAATATTTAACATGCGAAGGCTTTTAAAATCATGGAAATAAAAAATAAGCATCTCATATGTTGTGTATTAGCTCTGAGCATGTAATTAGTTCTGAAGTGTATTTATTATTTTATTATTTTTTAATAATTATTAAGATAAAGTTTATGAAATATTGATCTTTCATTTGTATTCTTCTATATATTCATTATTGCAGTATACCGTTTAATTCTTCTACATTTGTGCAATTTTTTATGGTAAGCAGTTTTAAATAAGCTAATTAACATTTCATAAGAATTTCAGACTATTCGATGAATATAATATCATGCTATTCATGAAATGAAAACTTCAAACTCATATTTCTCCATGTTGAATTTTTGTACATATACTATGTATTATTCAAAACCCTAAGGATTTTTTGATAATTGAAGTATAGGTTTTAAATTGTTTTATACATTTTCTGAAATGTATGTTTTGTAAAACTGTGCATGGAATTAGCTCTAACATATTTAGTACTTTTTCTAAACAATTTCAAAATCAAAATTAATGTTTGTTTGTTTTTTAGAATTTTTGGAAGTTTAACTATAAAAAAATTAATAAAAAAATTAAAGAGCAGCAGCAGCAAAAAACCATGCACAGTTTTATGTAGCATATTTATAAGGTACTTGGGAAAAAATTTTGAAACAAAAGAGACATATTTAAAAAAGCCTTAGAAATTTAAAACTGTTTTAAAAAAGTTCAAAAAAAATTTAATTTTACAAACATTTTGTATTAAAATTTTTTGTATGGAATTATTATTAAATATTAACCTTTATAAAATACAATTAAAACCAAATATTAAAAATAAAAAAAATTGTGAAGATGGTACCATATTACCTTAAGACTCAAACTATTTGTGTTGGTGTGAATTGGAAGTACGGTGAGTAGGAAGTTTTAGTTCAAATTTCCCCTTCTCGTCACTTAAGGATAATATTAAATAACAAAATCCGTGCCCCCCCCCATAGCACTCATGTTGCTTTTCGGGGGGGGGTACAACGTTTTATTAATCAGTTAATTACAATCGTAACAAATCTACGCTTCCTTGTGATCAAAAGTTTCATTTTAACTATCATCAGTATACTGTCATAATTAAGTAATACGCACTGTCCAATACATAAAATAAGAACTTTTGGAGCATAGTTTAAATAATAAGGAAACATAATGTACAAAAGAACCTCTCATCAAATTTAAACTTTTGAGTTTGGAAGCTTGACCATGGTAAGTTTTAACCATGGTCAAATGACGAGAGAGAGGACGTCATCTCCCCCTTCTTCTAATTACCACACCAACTGGAGGGCGTTTAAGATTTCGACGGATTTACCGTGCTTCGCTGCCCTACACGGTGAGTCTTCAGCGGTACTAGGCTCGAACTCATGACACGCTGGCCGCGAATCTGCTACCTTGATTGGTCTCATCTTTACAAGTCACAAGGTTATATGCTGCATCTTAAATGGAACAGGATTTTAGTTTTCATTCAAAAAAATCGCATAGATAGCTTTTTTTAAACTGCGTTACAACCAAATGGTAAAAAAGGTATTTAAAAAAATGAACCAATTATGTAAAAATTATAAATATTGTTTTATCCCATCTCAGATATATTTAGACAAATAAGTATCAATATTACCCATAACTATATGGAAAATCTTGAAATTTAAAAAAAAAATGGAACTAGTTTTTGTATTCAGCGAATTTAATTTTCTAAAAATCATCATAACTTCTAAAAATTCTCGTTTATGTCAGGTAATTTTATATTAAAACTAATGTCAAACAAATAATATTTTTTAAAAAAACTACGTTGTACCTTTATCATTCCAGTCGCATTCTGATGAACAACAGCAGATACAAACTTGATCATTGTAATAAAATCAGCTGAATTTATTGCATTATTGACATCTCCTGTTATTCTATCCATTAAATTGGCTGTTAAAAAAGACCATTCAAAATACTGAGGATTCAATTCGAAATATCCATAAAAACCATATCTCAGTTCATTGATGATAGATCCGAATATGTCTTTCCATTCGGAAACGATGTCAATTATCGTGGCAGAAGTATGGAAATAACCAAATTCTTTTTGGAATGCTGTTATAACACCAATCAAATCAGCACCTGGTCCTCCACCAAGATTGCAAATCTTCAACGATCTTCTTCGGGTATGTAGAAACGATTGAAAATATTCTTTTTCTTGAACAAGGGCCCAATTCATTACATAGTATACCATTGCAGTATGAACTGGAGTATACATATGCAAATAAGCACATCGATATGCTATTGAATTATCTTCAGTATAGCTTTCTGTTCTAGTCCGTTGTTCTTTTTGAGGTCTGTAAGCACGTCTTACGATTTGAATACCTCTTCTCATATCTTCTTCATTTACGGAATTCTTCATTATTTCAAAATGGAGAACATTATCATATAAACGCGCGACATCAAAAGTATTCCACATCGTGAAACGTAATCGAATCGTTCTGAAGAGTAGGCTATCGCATTAGCACCACAAAAAAAAACGTCTTTGATATCATCTGTCCATAGTTCGACGATATTTTCAAATCCATAAATATGAATGAGTTCAAACGGAAAGCTTGCAAAGGGGTTGCTGTAATATCTGTAAATACATCCTGGTTTCGGTTCCAATAAAAGTTCCTTAGATGCTTAGAGAAAAAATTTTCTCCCCATTAAATTTTTTTTTTAATATTGTTTATCTTCACAAGAACTATTTCAAATTAAGGTTTGTGATTGGCTCTTATATTTACTGATTGCAAGTGCGATATGAGAATCAGTACAAAAGAAGGGAGCGCAAAGTACATTGCTTGGCATTTATTTCTGGTAACCATAGCTATACAGTTTTGGCGGGGGAAAATTTACATTTTTAGTCGTTTTATTTTTGACAAGTTTATATTTCTTAAGATAATATAATTATTCAAATTGGATCATCTTTTTGATAGCTAATACATTTTGTCCTAGGTTCACATATGAACATGGCGAATTCTATATTAATAATATTTTGAACTTTTACATTGCTCTTACATCTATAAAAATATAATTATTTAAATTGTACTTTTATATTTTATGGGATATAGTGATTTGGTTTATACCAAATTATTTTCACATAAACCTTCTTAGAACAAGAATGCTACATATTAGAAATATTAATTGTATGTGTTATTTTGATAAAATATTTATTTCATTTCAACAAATTAAGAGACAAATTTTTTCTTCTTCTAACAAAAGATATAACAACCATATAAATGAATTTATGATTATTTTTCTGATTTCCAAAATTTGAAACAAACTATATTACAAAAAATATTGCTATTTTTATTTAGATTTTTGGTTTTCTGACTTAGGTATGTTGATTGGTTAAGGCTTTTACATGATATTTAGCATTGGAAACTAACTCATAAAATGTTGTTAATCTTTTAGTGCTATGTTTAAAATTTTTTTTTAGAATATTATTCTTACACTATTTGATCTTCCTTCCAATCCAGTTCTATAGACAAATATAGGAGAAGGTTGGCAATGTGTATGCAATATAAAATTTTACATTATCAACGGGATTGATACTCCTATTTTATTATAATGATTAGATTACATTAACATATATAAATATATATAAATGGATGTTTGTATATATGAAGCCACTTTACTCCAACACACACTCACAGTTCAACCGATCACTATGAAAATTGGCAAGTATATGTATTTTTTGTGGAGAAGGTTTTTGTGCTATTCTCTTTGTTGCAGCTCCCCACCAGGTGGCTGTACAACATATCAACTTATGCACCATTCAATCAATCGCCAAGTTGTCAACGTGGTCATCAAAAATGATGCCAACATTTCGTTATGTTTTCATTGAATCGCCATTGTAATGTAAGGAACGGCATTCTTGCGAATATGATAATTTTAACAAAAATAAATACAACGGAAAGTGATATTAACGTATTACACAACCAGATGTAAATATTTACACTATTTTAAGCGTTCATTACATAAAATTTGTAACAATGTGTTACTTTTGCTGAGCAGAGATTAGCATAGGAAAAGGTGTTTTCAAACATCGACCCACAAGAGAGTTACGGGCCGTTATAAATAAAAAAATCATTTTTATCACTATTAGATTTTCAGTTTTAAAGTTTAACATATATGCTTTTTTTGTTTAGCTGAGATATGTAAAAAGCTTTTTTTTTGTTTAATTTGCAATTCCCGTAAAATTAACTCATTAAAAACTTATTTATCCTTCAATCTGTATTGTTTAATTTTTCAATTCACCCATGCGAAGAACGGGTGTACCAGCTAGTATAATGTAACACAAAATTTTAATAATAAATATAATACTTTTTTAATATTGTCTTCACAGAAAGTAACTATAAAATGTTAATTACCTTAAATATCCTAATGAGATATAAGGTTGGAATAGGGTTTCGCGAAAACACTTAATATTTCTAATAGTTTCGTGAGACGGGAAAAGTTTGAAAACCACTACTCTAAATGAATCTAGAATTGTGTTTAGATTTTTAAATTACAGCCAAAATTCGCAAACAGAGCCAGTTATGGTAATCTTTCACTAAGTTCCTGTTTGTATTCATTTTTTATCTTTTATGATCGCATACGCTCTCATTATTACGTCTGCTGAATAATAGTTTCGCTTTTGTGTTTGTCGTGCATATGATAAAAAAATTCGGCATATCGACTGAGTAAACATTTTTCGAAAAAAATCTAGTGATAAAAATTATTATCTAGTAATAAAATTTGTCAAACGCGCATTTGGTTCTTGTGTTACTTTTCTTTTTTCAAGATAGATGGGTTTTTGTTCAAGAAACAAATACCAACCGAGAACCGAATACTCACCGAAAACTGTCATTTTATCTGAAAATAGGTTAAAACTTCTGTCTCTTTCATTCAGATGGAGGGTATCACTTACTACAGTAAAAAAGAAAAGGAAAAAAAGAAATCGTATAATTGCAAAGTTCTCTTGAATATAGGTGCTACGAATTTTAAGCAAACTAATAGACACCAATTGCAATTACCCCCTTTCTATTTATACTCATAATAATTCGCAAAATAATACTGAGAAATACTTTTTTTAATCTTTCTTGACATAATTTTGCCATTGTTGGTAATTTTATGAAGTCTATAATGATCAGAATAATGCTAGATCAACTTATTTTTGCGATACTCTCAGAAAATTCTAAGTAGAATCAGTGATGGATTTAGGCTTGCTCGCGAGCCCCAGGCCTAAGGCGGCAAATTTTTAATAGCGCCAAAATTTTCGAGGCTGTAAAATTTTTTAATTGATTTTGTTTTTTATCAACTGTAAGACCGAATTTTAATGCTTCTTTTCTTGCTTTGACAACCCCAAGATGTCAATAAAGATGATAATAAATGAATTCTTACCTTCACGTGATATCTGCGATATATCTATCCAAATATAGATATCGCTCTTTACGTATTTATCTAATTATTCCTGCAACAAATTGTTCGGAAGAAAGATCGGTTTCCGCCATGAAAAGAGTGAAAAATTATTTATGTGCAGGTATGAATCAAGATGAGCTTAATGCACTTCCAATATTAAGCATTGAAGCACAATTAGTTCAAGAAGTTAAGCATGAGGATGTCACAATAAGACTTAAGTACCGATGACAGCAAGAAAAAAAATGTATTATATGATTAATTAGATAGATATGATTTATTTCTTAATTAAAAGCAATTTATTCTAAATTGTATACCAATGTGTGTGTGTGTGTGTGTGCATATTTAATTCATACCTAAATTTAATTCGAATCCATTATTATTATTCGTATTATTATTATTATTTATAAGGGTGACAAGTTAACTTGGGCCTAGGACGCCATCGAACTTAAATTCATCCCTGAGCAAAACCTTAGGATACCGTATGCCCCTACATATTAATTTTAACTATCGGAGACATCGAGACTCTGCTATTGATGTATCTGCTTCCAAAGATATTGCGTTTAATTTTGATGTCAGAGACTCTACGTTTTTATAAACTTTAGTGTTTTCCAACATTTAGGACAATTTTTCTGTTTAAAATCACTTATACGCTTCCTTCTGCTTCCAATAGTGCTAATCAGGAAATTACAATTGTTGGTTGGGAGAAATTTTCTCTGAAGCTTTTGCGACTAAGGCCCATATTTAGACCCCTTCTCCTCGTTTATCTTCTGAAATTAGAGCAACAATCCATCAAAGAATTCGCTCACTGAAATTTTGGAAAACATCTATGGATTCGGCATTGAAATCTGAAATCCGTGCGCTCAGCAATGGTTATTATTTCACACTTTTCGGTTTGATGGGAGAAGTCTGTAAAATCTTTATAACCAGAAACAGATACCATTTAATGGAGAACAACCCTGTTATAAAACTACGAGGGTGAGTCGGAAAATAAGTTTTGCCTGTCGACTATGGTCAAAGTTGTGTGTAAAAGTCAAAACATAGAATGAGGTATTAAAGATAAGACAACTTTATTTTTCCATATAAGTACCAAGACATTGGTGTGATTGGCACACATATCACTTGATAAGCTTCAAAAAGCCCTCCAAGAAAAACTCAGGGCTTTGCATACGGAAGAAGTGTTTAATGTGGCTTGTTTGACATCAGCATTGCTTCCAAAGCGCATTTCGGCGAGATTCTTCTTCAAAGCCGGAAACGGATGAAATTCACTTGGTACGAGATCAGGACTGTATGGCGGATGGTGTAGGCGCTCCTAACCAAGAGTTGCAATATGGTTTTGAATTGCCGTCGTCGAGTGTGGTCTCGCATTGTCATCTAACTACAGAACGCCAGATCTGAGAAGCTCAGGCCACTTTTCCGAATCCATCTGCTTAATCGCGGTCGATATCTACCCAATGGTGTATCGGTGTCTTGCGCGTTCACCTGCTGTTTCATCGTTCTCCCATAGCCGTTAAATGCTTCTTCCGAATGCAAAGCCCTGAGTTTTTCCTGGAGGGCTCTTTGAAGCTTATCAAGGGGTATGACAAATGTACTTAATACTTATGTGGAAAAATAAAGTTATGTCTTACCTTTAATGTCTCCGTCTCTGTTTTGACTTTCATGCAAAACTTTGACCATAGTCGACAGGGGAAACTTATTTTCCGACTCACCCTCATATTTTTGTCACATACCCCTGAATGGACGCATCGGAACTGATGCATACAATCAATTTTTAATTGTTCAACTATTTGATTGTCAGTCAATTTCTGGAATTATGTCTATTTTACTTAGTTGATCGATAAAAGAAGAAAAAACTTATAAGACTGCATTGATTATCTTTTGACTAAACATTGAACAACTATGGATGGGCAATTCTATATACATGTTAATGATTTACATACTGACTCTCACATACACTCGACTAAAGAATTGATTGTGTTTTAGCTTTTAGTAAGGAAGGTCATGATGGAACGCTCTGAAATGTCTATAAACAATATAACCTATGCAAGAAATGTACAAAATTGTGTGTGATCGAGTTTGGAAATTATGTTTCGAAATTGTGTAAAATATTAGATAAAGTACATTACACAAATATCATGAAATTACCAAATCCAAATCTGATAAAAAAATATCAAGTGTCATAAATAATATTATATAATACAATTCAAATATTATAATGTATGACAAGTGAACAAAATCTGGAACAAGTTTAAGAATTATGTTTTAAAATTTCGTATATTTTAAGAAAAACAACAAGGCGTGTGAATTGTGCAAGATAAACTAAATTTGGAAGGCTTGTTCTTATAACTGAAGTATGACATCTGTTCTAATTTCAAGCTAGATGAATAAGAGTGTTGCTAGGCCTGCGTCACACTATTAACATGCAAATAGAGTGTTTGCTTTAAATACGTGATGTAGATTTCGTAAGCCTTATTTATCTTCCGGTTTGGGCATTGTGAGCTACATTCGAGTCAAAAATGTTTTTTTAAGAAAACGAATAAAGCAGTATCACACACATCAACTTAATTTGAACGAGGCCGTGCAATATTACTACGAAAAAAATGGATATCCTTTTCGCGATATTGCTGAAAGATTTATCAGGGAGGTATCCGCTTAGCTCGACTGTTAGTAGCGGTATTCAAGGGAAGATTCTCGTACTGTCTCAAGATAATCAAGGTCAGGCCACACACTGATCACTCCTCAAAAAGAAAACAGCCGTTTTCACTTCATGGCTATGGCACATCATATTGTATTTGCAGAAAAAATTCGAGTTTTTGTTGATGTCGGAATGAAAAAGTGAATTATCCCAATCGATTACTAGGGGACAACTCCGACCCAGACGCTCTTAAAATTCATCTAACTCTGAGATTTCAGTGATGGTGTCAAACTTGGAAGCTGGAGTGCAGATATGTTGTGTTCTCAGATAACAGTCGTTTCTGTTTTAGTGTCGGTAGTAGACATATGTTGGATGAAAAGAGGAAAGGTGAGCGCTTGGAGACAAGCTGTATCGGTCAACACCAAGAGTTATGCTGTGAGGAGCAATTTCCTATGACAACAAGAGCATTTTCGGCTTTATCTAAATTTTATATGCCTAAGTAGAGATTGAACCCAATATGTTTCCATTCTTGATTAATATTGCTGGGAGGAAAAACACTCCCCCCCCCCCACTGATGTCACTCAATTTGTTGTACAGAATATCGACATATTATCTTGGTCTTCGATCTTTCACCCATCGAGAACGTATGGGACATAATTGGATCATAAATTCAACAGCATCCACAATCAGCACGGACCGTTTCTGATTTGCTTGGCCTAAGCCAAAAAGAATAGAATTCCATCTCATAAAATGACCTACAGCTTTTTTACAACTGATGGGTGGCTTGGAGGCTGGAAGGCTTAGATGCTGATCGGGTTTGAAGATGGTCCCTAAGACACATGTAATTTGTGTATTCCCCTTGTTTTCTGTTGACAGGATGTTGTCGGATTCCTAAGTTGAGGGGTCCCAACGGCCGGTCAGGAAAGTTGAATGGACTCATAAATTTGGAGAGTCGTCGTGAAATTTGTAACTTTGCGCTTGGTTCCTGACCAATGACTAGGCGAGACCAAAGGGCGTGCGGATGAAAAAGGGGTAATTTGCCCCACTTAAAAGGAGGAACCGGGACATTTCTCGGCAGAACACAGATCAAGAGAGTTTATTTAGATATACTTAACAAAAAAAGCCTAAGCACCACCCATCGCCTGGCCTCCGTTTCAGATAAGTGAAATGTTTGTATAATATTCTTAATCTTAAAACTTTAGTAGCGTATAATCATGAATTTAGTGATGTGTTTTTAAATGTAATAAACGAATTTGTTTTAATTTAATCCGAGTAATTCATTAATTTTGCGTTGTCTTTAATTATGATTTGAAGTACTAACCACTATCATGATGCAGACATTAGTTAAATAATCGAACCTGCGTAAATCATAAGATGTTAAATAAAGTAGTATTAGGAGCGCTGCATTACAACACAATGTATACACATTTGCATGATTGCATGCAAAATCTTTTCGACTTCATTGATTATAAATGTACTACCTTTTCACATATAAATTTGGAAATTCGACATGCTAAATCCTTAATATCGTTCTGCATTTTTACGATATTCAATTGGATTTTCTAAATAAGTTTCCCATTATTATCGGCAACAAAATTCTGAGAGAAAAATACTGATGCATTTGTGCATGCATGGAAAAAACTGTTTTATTTCAAATTTCAACAGGGTTTTTTTCCCTTGTATTGTGTGTTGACATTTCTATAAATTTCGTTAAATTTGATTGTAAATTCTGGATATTACAAGTGAAAATGCACAAAAAAGGGCAAAATTTTTTTGAAGAAACGGTTACATTTTCTTCAATATAGGCGTTATTTTCATAAATTGAATACAAATATTGTAAATGGTTAAAAACGTTGTGAAAATTGTAAATAATTTGCAACTTTTTGTAACACACGGTAACCCAAAACATGCTTTGTTCTTTTTCAATTCGTGGTTATTTGCTTAAGGGGACGGTGGACCATTAAAACTAATTTCCTAAATTCTTAGCTTAATTAACTGAAAATGGAATCAATATAGATAATGATTATTATATTTCATAATTTAAATACATTTTAAAAAAAACTATTATAAACTTATTTTTTTTAAATTTAAATTTTTTTAAACTCTTTATAAAAATGCTTCTTGCGCATTAGTTTTTAAGACATGTACATATAATTTTTGTTTCATATATAGATAAACTACAACAAAATACACTCATGTCCATAAATTAAGCACAATTCAGAATCACACAGAAATTGAACTCTAAAATAAGAATTTCACCTGTAGAATTATCACACTCATCTTGAAGAAGAATATGCAAATTACAGGAAACCGCCAGATGGCGAGGATAGTACGTCCCAATGACGAGAGTGTAAGAGAGGGGTATATAAGGAATGGTGGCAAAGAAGTAAAATTGTTCACAAACGCTTTAAAAGCCATTCAGTGCAATAACCGCATAGTTATGGCACAAAGGAAGCATTTGGATGATTTTTTACGTGGTAGAATTATCGGACGACTGGAATGTGGACGTACCCAGCTGGAAGTATCCGAGGAACTTGGAATCACCCAGAGTGTCATCTCCAGGCTTTGGCAACGATTCCAAGATGATGGTAATGTAAGTAGATGTTACAGCACAGGTTGCCCCCGAGTTACAACACCGAATGAGGACCGGTATTTGGCAGTGACTGCCAAAAGAAACAGACGGAGCACAGTATCAGACCTGTCTCGTCAGCTCTCTTCAGCTACCGGTACGACAGTTTCAAGGCAGACCGTGTACAGACGCTTAGGGCACATTGGTCTATATGCTCGTAGACCTGTCAGATGTGTTCCCCTTACCGCAACTCATTGTCGCCTGCGATTAACCTGGAGTAGAGAGCATGCATTGTGTACACCGCAACCGTGGTCTTGTGTGATGTTTTCCGACGAGTCTAGGTTTAGTTTGCAGTCTGATTCTCGCTGGACTTTCATATGGAGAGCGCCAGGTACCCGTTACTACCAAGAGAACATCATTGAACGACACCGTTACGGTGGTGCAGGATGGCTCGTTTGGGCAGGAATTATTCTTGGTTCCAGAACTGACCTGCATGTTCAAAGTGTAACGATGACAGGCCACATCTATCGGGATGTCATTCTGGAACAACATATACGTTTGTTTTGGGGCGCCATGGGTGCTGAATTTCTGTTTATGGATGACAACGCCCGTCCTCATCATGCATACATTGTAGACGAATGCCTTCAATCGGAGGATATCACCCGTATGGATTGGCCAGCATACTCACCGGACTTTAATCCAATAGAGCATGTGTGGGATATGCTTGGTCGACGAATTGCAGCCCGTCAACCCCCTCCCACCTGTCTACCGGAACTTCGGAGGGCATTGCTTGATGAGTGGTGTAATATTCCCCAAAATCAGATTGATAATTTGTTACTCAGCATGCGTAGGTGTTGTAAGGCCTGTATTGCATCGTCCGGGGGACATACTCCGTATTAACCATCATACTAACCATGCTATACTGTTTTTTGTAAATAGGTTCTTTTTTGAAATTTGCTCCAGAGAGTAAAAATTGCAATTTTTATTAATTATGTCAAACATATAGCATCTTTTTTTCTCTTTACCTTTTGTTTAATAAATAGACTTTACAAATAAGTCAAATTTGTTTTGCATCTGTCTCTTTCTTTGCCTGACCTTCATTAACCTTAATTTATGGACATGAGTAGATATATATATGCATGAATTTTAAATTCAGAATAAAATTTGATGAAAAAAGTATAAATTTTCTATAATTATGAAATATTTCACCAATTATCACACACATTTAAGGTATTCAAAACGACACAAAATATGATCCGTTAAATATTTTAGAAAACTAATGCACAAATTTGTGGATTATATCATCTTTTATATATATAAAAGCTGTGAAAATTTCAAAGAAATGTGACGTAATTTGAAACGCAAGGAGCATTTTACATAACAATGGAAACGGAAAATTAACGAACTAAGAAAAATGTATTTTAATCTTTTATTTGAGTAAAATAAAAAAATAATTCCATAATTATTAATCAGAATGACAAAATTCTTTGACAGAACTATTCTATGAAATATAAGAAATATTATTAGTGTAAAAAATCAAAATTTGACATTGTGAAGGTCCACCGTCCCCTCAAAGTACTGGAATTTCATTGGAAAGTATGAGCTTAAGTGTATATTTTATATTTTTGGAGCTACAAACAATATTGTCAAGTATTTATGTTTACATTTAGATAAAGTAAAATCTAAAACTTCTAGCAATTTCAGCTCGCGTATTTCATTAAAAAACTGTTATCCTATAATACTATAAAAAGCTTTTAATTATATTTTTAATTACAACTGAGGATTTAATTATTAACCTAAAACTGATTACAGAATGTATCCAGTATCTCCCCCCCCCCTTTTTTTTGGAGGTTCCTGTTAGGTGGCATTTTAGAGTGAATGCATACGAAGGAATTCTCAACGACAGATATCGATTATATATGTGCACCCTTCACCATAAAACAGTTTAGTTGAAATGAAATCGCAATGCTTGGACAACTATACAAAACTGTTCAGTCATAGAAAATTGTTTGCGAGCGCGAGTCCTTATAGGCAATACCATTACAATTTTTTCTTTAAAAGGGATGTCAAAGCAGACAACAACCAAAAACAATTTGAGCCGAACCGTGATTAGAAAACATTGAGATTTTTGTACACGTTGACAGGTTAATAGCTTCACCAACCTGTTTTTAAGTAGACTTCATAAAGCCCTGGAAAATTCAGTGGTATCAGGTTTCCAACCTGTGACTTGACAATGCAGGCAAGGAGTTTGAGACTATTATCTCTAGGCTATCGCAGCCGCAGTCCAATTTAGGAGAAAGCAGTAAATCATAGTTTTTACGTTAAAAAAAAGTCGTGGAAACATTATAAAAATGAATTTTAATAAGAAACGTGCCCATCCTTAACTGAATACATTGACGCGTGGTTTCAACTTTTCTTGCAACTGATTTAGTTTTGGGGCATTGAAACGGGAAGAGAATACCATAAATGAGCTCATATATCGACCTTTCGGGAAAAAATCAAGCAGCCATAATGTATACCAAAATAGTCCTAAAATGCTCTTTCGGGTTAAAGTCTTGAAAGTGAGAAAACTTCAAGATAATCCTCAACGAGCACAACTCGGTGAGGTAATGCATTACCACCAATCAGCGTGAATTCATTGACAATAACAGCGGCATTTGGGGAAATATCGATCAAGGATCTTGTCTCGATATTTCACACCAGTCAGAGTTCCTCCATGGAACACATACAGGCCAGTGTAGCTACCAAAAGAGAGATCTATGCCCAAACCATGATTCCACCACGGCTGTAACTGTGTTTTTCAACAATGATGTATTGGTTCTTTTTGGTGCGTTGTTTCCCCCATAACAGCAGGCGCTTCGAATTGCTCTCTAGTGTGAACCTAAGCTTGATTGTGAAAAGTACACACACACAGAAGATCCAAGAAATGCGGATCCAGGACCTAACATAAGATATCCCATCTCTGTCATCGGTTCGAGGAAAATTGGACGTCTTACATAGAGATCTGCATTGTGAAGGGGTCTTCACTCCACAGTATAGCTGAGATTCTTACTTCCTAATTTAACAAAAGGATCTGACAATGAGGTACAATAGTACTTCTCCTTCACGTTAAAAAAGGTAGAAAATTACCCGTCATAGACAGGAACGTCTTAAGACTCTTTGAGGCCCTGGTCCCTAAGAAATCCTGAGACTTTTTGAGGTTCAGGGTCACTATGAAAAAATAGTCCTTGCCTGAGATGTTTAAAAGTAGACAGTATGTGTTCCATGCATTGTCAAATACCTGTTCGGACGGTAATTTAAAACAAGTAAATGTGCACGACTCACAATCACAAAAACCTAGGCACAAACCGGCTCAACCGATGGCCGAATTTCGACTAAATGAGTTGAATGATTGTTTATGTCATTAGGCAAGGCATAGACGTGAACAACGGTCATCACATAATAATACAGTCTTACCGCTTTTGCCAGTTGACATGCAGTTTGAAATTCCCTGTTATTTGAAAAATACGTACAGGAATAATATCTGACCATTAAAATTATCCGGATTAGCATCTTATTACGGCCGAGTCGAAAATGAAATGGGCCCTCATCAAGGGGGAGGCTTTGGGCCCGAGCTCAGTTGGTCCATACCTTAAGACATCCCTGGCCACAGTTGTCGTAGTTCAAAGTCAACCTGGATCACGTCTTTTAAACAAAGAAATTTCACATTTAAATTGACTCTTTCTCATTCGTAAGATCACACTGCTCAACACATTCATACATCTATTAACATCAATCTGTGACAACCCCATTTCCCCTCATCCAACTGACCCCATCTTAACAAATCGGATAAACATCATTTCCTAGACATAGCCTCTCTTAGACATAGTTCGGATATTGTTAACGAAATAACCAACAACTATTGAACATCAACAATTAGGCATAAAATGTACATATTAAGTTGCGAAAGTCAATTTTGTACACATTTTCTCCCACTCCTATATAAGTATCCATTTCGTTAAAATAAAAAAGGTGGCCATCGTTGTTTGCATGTTTTTTAAAAATTCGTCATAATTCATATAAACTATAAATTTAATTACTATTGCAATTTTCTTAACAGTGTGTTTTAGAAAACATGTTGCACCTTAACTATTAGAGGCCTGTGCAATGAAAAAGCTCCGGGATGGATTTATTAACAAAATTTATCCTTAAAAAAATCGTTTTAAAATTCATTTTTTAGCTACTGTGCTCTTAAACAAACTAACGGTTAACTAATTTTCCGTTTATTAGTAGTCCAAATTCATAAACGAAAATTTGATCATTCGAATCTTCAAAATTACTGTCCAATCCCTTAGTCCAGTACAAAAAGGACCCGTTCTTGAGACGGATTGTGATAGAACCTGATGAGTTACGCACCTTAACATAATACGCGTATCCCCCCCCCCCTTCAGAATCGCCTGGATTGATTTCACCTAAGTGTCGGCTCCGATGGCTTAGAGCAGTGATTCCCAAAGTGGTCTATATAGACCCCTGGGGGTCTATGACAACCTGCAAGGGGTCCACGTCAGCAAAAAAATAATTTGGGGGTCCATGAGGTGTAAATGGGGGTCTACGATAGTGGCTCTCATTAAACTAGATTGTGATTAATTTTAAAAGAAAATTTAATCAAGTGGAAACCAGACTTACCAGTTTAACAGATTTTTTACTAAATTGAATGAGGTTAATTTGCAGTTACAAGAAGACAACATAAATTTTATTAAAACAAGGACCGCATTTCATCCTTTCTTGCCAGAATTAAGCTAAAGGGGTAATGGAAGTAAGCTAATGGACATCACAAATTTTCCCAGTTTCTCAATTGTCACAGACAATCTGGCAGGAAAAAGACGTTTTAATCTACATTCAACATTTAAATGTCCTTTTTTTAAGATTTCAAACTAGGTTTGAGAATGCTATGACTATCGTAACACCACAGTGTAGGCACTGAATTCATATGGTCACTTTGAAAAAAAATGTCAAAAATTAGGCACTAGGAATAGGTACTAACAAAGACCCTAAAGTAAAGTTTAAAAACGGATGTCAATAATTTTGGCTATAAAAAGATATACGACTTATTTATTCCGTATTATGGAATATCTTGAGAAAGTTTTTAATTACTTTTCCGATTGAGAAGGAGTTACAGTGCGCTTACCGATCTCCAAAACAAACAAGAAAAGACTGGACACTATTAACCGAGGAAATATTTTGGGTTAAACCTGACAAGATTAATGTCAAATGTTGAAAATTAGTTATTGCATCCTCAGATTCATCCCTCCCACTAAAAGCATTCGTTTGTGGCTCAGTTATTTTATGCATTAATTAAATTTTAATTTAATTAATAAACATGTGTTTTCTTAAGCTTTAAACACTCTACTTCACTACAGTTAAAAATTTAAATCTTTTAAAGGAAATAGCTCTATACCAACTGTCAAAAATACATTTAAGTTGATGAATTTGCAAAAATTTAATATTAGGTAAGTAGGGGTCTACCACAAACTGAAAAACCTGTCAAGGGGTCTATGAGGCAAAAAAGTTTGGGAACCTCTGGTTTAGAGGTAACGTGCCCGCTTCGTAAGCCCAAAGTTGCGGGTTCGACCCGGCTGGGGTCGATAGATTTTTTGGATGCGAAAATCGTAGGCACGCAAGTCATATAACTATGTGGCATGTGAAAGATCCTTGAGTATCAATTTGGCTCTGGTACTCTCGGCTTATAAAATAAAATCATAAAAAAAATTGTCAATTTTTGACAAAATTGACAATTTTAGGGTAGTCGGATACCTTAAATCCAGCTTTTCCGGGACCCTGGGCGACCACCCCTAGTGCCCAAAAGATAAACCGGCACCGACCCTTAGAGTCAGTGGGGTACACAAGGGTAGGATTTTGGGCTCAAACCTCTCCTGTATCCCAAGAAATTTTTAATTCTATCGCGTAATAAGATAGCGCTTTCTCTCTTTTTCGTCTACTTTTTTTTTAATGCGAACCCCTCCCCAAATAGTAATCCATGAACCCCAGTGTGTTTAGAACAGCGTTTCTCAAACTGTGGGACGTAGCCTCCAGGTGAACTTGATAGCCCTAAGTGGGAGGCCCTAGCATATCAAAAAGTCGTAAATAAAAGATTTTTAAAAAATTATTAATTTACTGAAAGAAAGTGGGAAAAAAATTCTAACGTAAAAAGAATAATGAAATACACGTTACCCGACTTATATATACTTTCTAACCGTTACCCGCCCGCTTCGCTGGGTATTTCATTATGTTGTATGAATATATACTGTTTATATATATATATATATATATCTAATGTATAAAATTCTCGTGTCACAGTGTTTGTAGCCAAACTCCTCCGAAACGACTAGACCAAATCCTATGAAATTTTTTGTGAATATTCAGTAGGTCTGAGAATAGGACGTAAACTTTTTTTCATTCCGATATTGCAATTAGTTTAGAAGATATTAATTAAAAACCTTAAAACCCCTGTCTGTTGTTTCGCTTGGCGTCGAAAATCGGTTTCGCGCCAGATGTGAAATACTACTCTGTCAGAGAAAAAAAGAAAACTCAGACCCAGAGAAAAATTATAGGAAGATAAATAAATCACTGTCATTTAGGAAAGTTGTAAATAATATATTTCTGTTGAGCTTTATTCCATGTGAAAGAGTTTTATGATATTTCGAAAAGCACAGAGGATTGAAGAATTATATCGCCTAAATTTATTTTTTATGAATATGCTGAAACATATAAAACATAATGAAAAACGTTTTAAACAGTTCATTTTTAGAACCTCACTCACTTAAGTTTAGGGCCTAAACGGTTTTCGGGCATTATTATTGATTGTGCATCGATCGTAGCAGTGATGCTTATACTTATTATTTTACTTTCTCAGTGCAACTCTCATATTAAGAGTATATTCTTATACTAAATGTATCATCAATTTGCAGTGCTATAATTATTTATTCCCATTCTGCTCAAGATAGTTCTCACGTTCAGTTAATTAACTGATCTCATATAAATCAATAGTTTTCAATATGTGTCACGAGCTCTTGCCAGCAACAACTAGTGTGTGACCTGTATAAACCATTTCTGCATATTTTCAGAGATTTTGATTTCTTATTTATTATTTATTAGTTTATTTATTATTAAACGCCAATTAATAAAACTGTAATACTCAGTGCGCTCAAAATTTTCGGGAATCATTTTCAATGTAAAGAGAAAAATTGTGAAAGGTAGAGGTAAAATAATAAAAGAACAGATACATTATCAGTATACTGTTTTCTAGCATTAAGTACTTAAATTTGATCTATTTGTGTGTTTTGTACAGTAAATAATGCCAGCAAGACGCAAAGGGTCTGATTTAGGCCGTCGAATTACTAAATCTACAGCTAAGCGAAATAGAAGCACTCAAAGAACAGACGAACAAATACAACAGAATAATGAAGATGTGCGTGTGAATATGGCGCAGTTGCGTAAATCACAATCATAAGAAGTACGAGTTGAATAAAATCAACAAAGATGATTAGAACAAAGACAAGCGCGTCGATTCCTATTTGACACACTCAGTACAAATGACCAACAAGTACATCGAGCATTTACATCCGATTCATTCCGTCGTCTAGCATTCGAGTATGAGCCCAATCTTAAATATTACGCTCATTCGAATGTGACAGTTGGTGCTATGGACAAGGAATGTCCGCATTATAATGCGCTTACATTTAAAAATGAGCCAGCCGGGATGTGTTGCGCGTCAGGAAATTGAAACACCACCTGAGCCATTGAATAGTTTACTTATCGGTAAGGATCCCGATTCTAACCTGTTCCTGAAGTCAATTCGAACGTTCAATTCATGTTTCCAAATGACATCGTTAGGAGCAACAGAAATAGTTAAAAATAATGCTGCAAATGGTCAACAATTTAATTCAACATTCAAAGTCAAAGGCCAAGTTTATCACAAAGAGGGCTCATTGCTGCCAATGCCAAACGAATCACATAATTTTTTAAAAATCTACCATCACTCCTCTTTCAGTCATATACCACATCCCCACACACTTACAATGAGTTTGTTATTTTTTATTTGACTACCAAAATATTCACTAGAAATAATTTATTTGGCAAAACAACATTTGCCGGGTCAGCTAGTATATATATATAAAATTCTCTTGTCACAGTGTTTGTAACCAAACTCCTCCGAAACGACTCGACCGATTCTTACGAAATTTTGTGCGTATATTCAGTAGGTCTGAGAATAGGACGTAAACTATTTTTCATTCCGATATTGCAATTAGTTAAAAAGATACTAATTAAAAACCTTAAAATGCCTAATTGTTTTACTCCTGCGGGTTGTTTACTGGCAGAACTTCCATTCCGTTTCGGCTGAGCGGTGATCCGACGTTTTCCACCATCTTTATATTGCCATCCAATTTTTACTGTTGAAATCAGACAAAAATAATTACAGAATCGGAAAGATCATTTATTTCACCACAATACGGTATAATCTTTTTTGCAAAATAATGATATTTTCTATTTTTTAAGAATTTTTTAAAAAAGGGTTAAAACTGATGCGTTTTTATGCAAACTATTTGTAAATTGTTGCGTATGAATTTTTTTTCGTGTTATTAAAACGATATTCTACACTAAATAACTTCAAGCCTTTCTCTTTTAGATCCAGTCATTTAAAAAATAAAATTCCCAAAACTTTGTTTTTAAAGATTTTTCAAAAAATACTCAAAATTTTAACTTAACATTAAATAACTTTGTCATTTATGAAGATAATCGCACGAAACTTTATTTCCGTTTGTAAAAGAATATTATCCGTAACCGTAACCTGTACGAAGATTGAAAAAATTGTTTAAAAAATACGGATTTTTAAAAAAAATTTGTGATTTTCGTAAAAAACCGTTTTTGCGAGAAATAATTTAAACAATATTTTTTTTGAACATTTTTTTATTTAAAAGTACTTTATTTTTTGCAATTAATTTGTGAAGTTTGAAAGCATTAACTTGAAAATTATGCCCTAAAAATAAAAATAATTAATAAAAAATACACGATTTTACAGTTAGCCAAACCTTGGAGTCGAAAAATAGTTTTGCGCCAAAGACCTTTGAACTGTTTAACCGTCGACCGCATCTAACTCAAGGGTTACACTAAAAAGTTCTGCCTTAAACAGGGGGAAATCAGTAAATTTGGCGAGTAAAAAAAACTGCGAGTGAAAAAGTTATTTTTGAATCAATTTTCGTCATTTTTTCTTAAGATAATTTTCAAAATTAAATCATTATAGATGTTAGATTAAGATGACAAAATGTATTCAATACATGTCTGAGACTCATTTAAAATATTTATCAGTATCAAAATTTTTGTTCTCTTTCATAAAACTTATAGTTTACTTTAAAATAATGCCTAATGTATAAACTTTTTTTGACATATAATTTCATAATAAAAACGCAAAATTTGCCCATTTCGATTTTTTTTTTTTTTTGAATTATTCAGTTAAATAAGCATAACTTACTTAGGAGGAAAAAAAGCTATGTTCAAATAAAAAATTCTTCATTATTAATTGCGTGTTATTAATATATCAAAAATCACTAAATTGGCATGTCACAATTAATTGCTAAATGAATATTTTTAATCAATATTAGTATAAAATAATTAATTAATTTTGTTTTGTATTTTATGATTTCTTCTAAAATGAATAAATATAGATGAATTTAAATGAAAATGATTTTTAAAAAGTTCATTGATCATCACGCTGCGAGGCCTATATGGCTGTAAGAGGGGGCCCCATACCCCCAATTAACCCATTTCTTTTGTTTATTCTGCAGCCACTTTTTATACCTTCCAACTCCAACGAGTGTTACGCTCGATCATGAGTGTGTATTGCAATTGTTGAATAGTTATTTGTTTTGTATTGTATCAATGTAAGTACATATCAAATTTCATTAAAATCGGTTCCGTAGTTCTAGAAATAATCGATCAAGTCTGAAAATTCTCTTTATTCTTACACCAGTGTAGTTCGTAATCGCTATGTGTGACCTAGCATTAACAAAGATTGTTCAGCTTGGGCTCGACAATGCATACCTTTTCAACGCGTTAAAGTGTACAGGCATAAGGGTGCACCATTTCAAAAATTCAGTGATACGTCTACACGGTTTGATCATGTTCATATAGATCTAATCAGTCCGCTTCCAACGTCGCAAGAACCTACGTTCTGCATGACCAGATGGACAGAAGCTACACCTCTTCCTGACATTAAAGCAACGACAGTAGCTCGCGCTTTTTACTCAACCTAGATTTCTCGTATTGGTGTTCCCACTGCAATCACTACAGATCAAGGACGCCAATTCGAACCCTTTCTATTTCAAGCCCTTGCTAGACTACTGTGTAGGGAGGGGGTACAGCGAACACTCACCACTGCGTACCACCCTCAAAACTATAGGTTAATCGACGAATTCCACCGTCCTTTAAAGGCAGGAATCATATGCAATGAAAATGAAAAATGGACAGAAATTCTCTCAACTATACTTCTCGATTTTCGAACAGCGCTTAAGGAAAACTTAGGCTGCACATCAGCGGAATTGGTGTACAGCAAAACTCTCCGATTACCAGGTGAATTTTTCATCGAAATAAGGCGGGAAGGGAACCAGTGCAATTCGTTGAACAGCTGCGAACTCGTACGCAGCAACTACTACCCAAACCAACATGTTCACGTGGTAAACCACCTGTTTTTGTGCACAACGAATTACGCAAGGTGTTTACACGTGTTTGTAAGACGAGACTCAATTCGTCTACCACTTCAAGCACGGTCAAGCACACTTATGACGGTCCATACCTTGTTATTAAACGCAGCGATAAACATTACAAAGTGAGTAGTCACGGCAAACCTACATCTATCTTAACTGATAGGCTAAAAGTTGCGTTTATGAATAATTCGGATGATACTCTTCACATGCAAAGAGCGACATAGAAACCAAGCCAAGCCCGTTCTGGCCGTCGTGTTCACTTCCATGATTATTTCGTATAATCACAATGATACTGGAAGGGGAGTATGCGGTGGTCTTCAATAAAGGACCCATTTCAACTTTTGCCCTCCCTTGATCCAGCCGACAGTAAGATGGCCGGCACAGTTCCCACACCAACCACCGGCTTCAAAGTTCACCGCGAGAGGGGGACTTGGACCAATCGTGGAATAGTTATTCTGGCTACGTCCAAACAGAAGTGATTCTACATAACGTGTCACTTAAGTGGCCGTGACGTATTCCCCCTTTAAACAGCCACCTAAAGGGGAAACCCAGAAACACTCGATACGCTAAGGAACTTCAGACTAGAGAAGCACTTCTACACGCTTCAATACTCTGCACGAACTCTCTCATCGATCGACTTCCAGATTCCCTCTCACTTACTGAGACCTATCGAAACTCACATTTACGAACATTCCAATGTCGTCTTAACACTGCCTTTATTAGGAGTAGACTGGCCTTAACAGCACAGCAGTAGTAACCAGCGTCGTGACAATTATCTATAACACCCCTTAAGCCCCCGTAACGCATTCTTAGAGGTCGATTTTCACTAAATCCTTTTTGTAGTGGGTATCTACTCAATGGATGGGGGGAATCTGCTTACCTAATTTAAAGACTGTACGCGTCTAATAGTTTCAAAATGGAAATAATTATCTATAATGCCCCTTAATTCTCCGCAACGACACTTGAGATTGATTTTCGTAAAAACCATTTTGTAGCGGATCTCTACTCCATGAAAGGAACTTGCCTTACCAAATTTCAAGTCTGTAGGTGTAATAGTTCCGGAGATATCGTAATGAGTAAGTCGCTTTCTCCTTCATATAAGTTTCTAGATAAATGTATCAGTACTTCACAATGTATGTGATAATTAATTCATCAATACTTCATTAAGAACAATTTTAATAATTACCAGTGGCTTGTCTTGCAGAGCAAACTTTGTTCAAAGGATGACGGTCGCACAGACGTCCGATAGATTACCCAGAAGTCCGCGAGAATGTCAGTTGTGATAGATATAAAAGATAGAGAGCAACACAGAGACTAGATTATTTTGCTTTTGACATTTATACCAGTTTGAGAAGCACTGGTCTAGAATTGTTTACACGTCATAAAATTTTATATATCCTGGGGCTGGTTTTATATATCCCCTTTCCGGTTTTTCTGGCTTATTTGCCAGTGATTTTTTTTTTTTCTTCAGGTGTTACCACTTTCGGCTCAAAATCTTGGATAATACAAAATTTGGTGTTCGAAAAGTGTTTCACTTCAAACCTCCATCTTTTTACGGATTTAAGATTCATCTACAAACAGAGGTCATAGATAATATATACATACACTGACGGAAATAAAAATCCCATCACCAAGAAATACTTGTGTTAAATAAACGAAATTTGGTAGGCGTGAATTTTTAATTCTTAAGAATTAAAAATTTAAGGAGGCATGATAAATTTACGAAAAATGTTTAATTTGATGATTTTCATAATATTTTTGGTTGCTTCCTATGTGTATGTAGATGTAAAACAGATTTTGTGCTCAAAATTTCATAAAAAGCTAACCATTTAATTTTTTAAGGAAAAAACTTGAAACTTATGATTTTAAAATGTTACTCCTCCTACATAAATTGAGGTACATGTATGAAATTTTATTTACAAGTACCTCAAACTATGCATAACAAAAGTTGGTATGGGTTTTGGGATAACATGATTGGTATTCGTACAATTCTTTTTATGAATGCTTATTGAAAATTCTTAAAAAATGTGTAAATACTATTTTCAATTAATTTTAAAAAATAAGTATTGCTTTGATTGAAAAATGCATACCAACTCTTGTTCCATGTACTATTAGCAACAAGTGAAAACAATTTCCAAGTATTAAACACAATAGAAAAAAAGCCTTAGCATTTTAAATGAAGACAAACTAGTTATCTTTCAGAGATAAGTCACTTTAAAGTTTTGATTTGCCGTTGGAATGTGAATAAAAACAAATGTAAAAATTATCATAATTCTGAGTTTTTTAAACTCAAGAGTTTTCAAATTTTAGGAGTTTGTGGAAAAGTATATAGAAAATAATTTAGACAAGACTTTTGATTTTTTGGACCTATTTTTGTCAATTGAATCGTACTGTGTCCCCTTAATCAAATGTAAATGCCTAATACAGTTTTACCATAAAATAAGCCAGACATGTCAATATTGTTGGTTTTCAATCAATATCACTGTAAAGAAAGCACATTAAACTTGCAAGATGTGTAAATGTCCCACAACAAAAACTTTTGCCTCCTAATCTCACCATAGTATATATTTCAATAAAAATTTTGTCATATCTTACACTTACAAGTAACACATTCATCAATAACTAATTAAAAAGCATCAATTCAGTGATATTTTTTCCTTTATTTAGAAATTATTTTAAATGCAACAGAAAAAGAAATGTATCTTTCTCTTGTCAGATCTAAAGGTATTAACATTCAATCTGTCACAGATTTGAAAAATCATCAAACGAAATTGGCTCCTAAGTAAGAAATTCAAAACAAATTCTTAGTAAATATAATTGTGTGTGTGTATTTTTCAATACTTCCCTTTTAAAAAAAAATATTTCTAAGAAAAATTTTTTTGTAAATTGAACTTTAATCTTCAACTTATTAATCTGAAAAGCTTACTATACAATGAACTATAGGAACTGAATGTTATAGATGGAGTGAGGGAGGAAATATTAACATCGCACTGTTCAGCTACCTGAGAGCTTTTTTGGCAACGGACCTCATAATTTTGAACCATGGTCAAGTAACGAGGACAAAACATGAGCTGGCCCCCTCTCTCCTAACTACCACACAAGGGGGAGGACGTTTGAGCTATCGACAGATTTAAAGTGCATCGTTCCCCTAGACGGCGGATCTTCAGCGGTACTAGGCTCGAACTCATGACACGCCGGTTACGAGTTCGTAACCTTGCCCACTAGGCTACCTCATTGCTGGAGAGATTTAATTGTTTGAAGAGAGAAAATTGCATGTACTCCCTTTCCGCTTTAGATTCTACATAAACTAAACTCAGTGGCAAAACAGCCCATAAGAGTCGAGGCCTACTGTGCCTATCTCAGTAAGCATGACCATTGGACGCTGAGGTGCACAAGCAGATGGTCAGCCTGAAGCGAAACCCCTAGTGTTTAGTCTCCAAGCAAGCTTGATTTATCGACCCACAGAAGGAATGAAAGGCTGAGGATTAGAACCCCAGACCTGTGGTGTGGAAGTGTTGTGATACGCTACCACTCAGCCTCTTTGGTTCTACATATCGAAGTAAAAAATCTTTCCTTATATGAAAAATATTTTGAATCCGCAAAGTAATTGTTTAACAACTAAATACTCTAAATCATGTTGAATTGAATGTCACAAAAGATACCCCTGACTTTAGTAAAACATGTGTAGAGCAGTGCAAGAATTAAAATTTTTATTTAACTATAATGTGAAGGGAAGTACTTTTATTTTATGTTGTCTTATTTCTTATATTATAATCATAAAACATCTACAATTTTATTTTATTTTTGTTGAAGAAATATTTATATTCCATGTTTACTTTTTATGCTAAGAAATATCTTTAAATGATGCAAAATTAATATGTAATAAAACTGTAAATCTATATTATTGACCTCTATCTCTGTAAACATCATTGCAGGAATTGAATTGTTTCAAAAATGACATACTATGTGGGGCATGCTGAATCATTTTGGTAGATAGGTTTGGCACACCACAACTAAAAGGTTGCTGATCCCTGATCTAGAATGTCATGCTTACATGAGTAATTCAAGTTGGTTTTAGTTTTTCTTGCATACAAAAGTCATTTTAACACTATTAACTTTAAGGCTTGTCATAGAAAATAAGGAATATGTTTTTGTCAGTTCTGTTGGAGGGTTTGTGTGTGAGTATCCCTTAACCAAAAAAATGAGTGCTCTCAAACTCATTTATGCAACTAAGTAAACACAGTGCTGGAAATCACTTTAAGAAATGCCTTCCCATGGAGTGGCATTTTTCCCAATAAATTGGACTCTTATTGCTTTAGAAATAGCAATATTTCAGTAAGCTTTGTTAATGAAAAATGAATTACAATACAGAAATAACAATCTTAAAATAACTATCTTAAGCCAGGCAAATATTTAAATTTACACCAAACTTTTTTTTTTAATGTGGTAAATATGTTCCAAAGAGAACCATGCAAAACAATCATTAAAGAAAGCACATGCAACATGTGGTAAATGCTCCACAACTTAAAAAAAATCGTGTAAGATGAAAAAACTGTGCAAATTAGACCCATAAGACCATGCAAAAAAAGTAATAAAGAAACCCATGTTATATATTTGTAAAAGAAGCCATTGTTACAAAAAAAAATTAGTGTACCAGTGAAAATTTAGTCTATTAGTCAATATATAAAAGTTCAAACTCAAATTAGGAAAAAACTACTACTTGATAAAAAGCATGCATGTTTATTATGAAATTGATCAAAAATGCAATCGGTAAATATGTCAGATATGCCTAGCACAACTATTGGCTTTAATTCAAATGAAGAATTTATTACCTTACCAATATTACCTTTTTAATAGTAAAAAATTATCAACACAAATTATACTGAAAATTTTGCCATCGAATTCAAGAAACTTTAATTTAAAAATCAACTTTATGAATATTATTGAAATTATTTATTGCATCCTACGAACTAAACATTTTAGCACAATGTAAAATTATATTGAAGAATGAAATGCTGTGCTAAAGTTGAAATACAACAAAATAGAGAAAAAAAGTTATCATAAAATTCAGGTATTCCCCGTAAAACTCCAGAAACAAGCCATGGAGTAGATAAAGTCACACATATGTGGATATAATCCAACTGTCTTCAGATAATACTGTCAAATTTAGAATTAAATATTTGGGAGGGGTAGAAAAATTTGTGTAGAACAAAAAATTCGCGCAAAACAGTATATTGGTGAACAGTGTTGCTTCAAAATCGTGTAAAAAAGTCTAAGAAAAGAGTAGGGTGCATATGTAAATTCAGGTAATTTTTTCACTACATAATTGTAAAAGAAAAAGGAGGGGGGGGGGGGTTTCATTGGCATAACTTTCTTTTAATAATTCAAAGAGGCAGAGGACTGAAGAGTTGCAGCCTTCTATGCAAAGAGCTGCGGTTTGTGTGCCAACCCCTGCCCAAACAGTTTCATTATCTAAAGGAGAAGATAGTAAAACTTGTTAAAAAGTGTCTTCCATGGTCTTTCCTTTGTACATATACAAAGAATGAAAACTTCATTAATAAAGGAATACCTTTCAAAATCTTGCATCTTAAAAAACCTAAGTTTCTAAATAGTTAAATTCATAATTTTCTAAGAAAAGTTTAGAAAAGAAGAAAATACAAACTAATTTTAGAAAATAATTTTATTTTTCTTCCAATTGCTACATATCCACAAAAACAACATCTATTTTATGTGATCTATTTAACAGGTTATTAATGTTTAGCTATTTAATTTATATTTTGGGGGGAAATAATTGCAAGCAATTTAGGACAAGAAACTTATTACATTACATCTTGATAAACGTTTTAAATTTTATACATAAAATTGATAAAAGTTCTATTTTTTCAATATATCAACACATTAAATAAGATTTTACTTTTGAACTTAATTTACTTGACACTGATATATTCAACTTTGTATATCACAAATCATAACTTAATTTTCGTAAGGGGAAAAACATTTAAAATTTTCATCATAATACACAATTTTGCCAAAATAAATTCAATTTTGTTTCAAAATGTACTTCAAAACATACAAAACCCCTGAAAGTTTTAAAGCCCATGTTTATCAAATAAATACAAAATCTATAAAATAAAATGAAAGGAAAAAAATTAAATAGCATTTTCTTCAATTTAATTAATAATACTGCAAAATGTTGAGTTCATTCTGAAAGATTTTGTCATGAAAACTGGACAATTTTCAGAATGTTACAAGCTAAACAAAAGAAAATTGTAAAATCACAAACACAAACAATTTTGTGACAATATACAACAGACTATTGCATATTCTACACGGTGGTAGTTATTTTCTTTTTTTTTTATTGAATGAAGCAAACAAAGATTTGTTCAAAAATTTAAAATGCATGGTCATAAATGAAAATACTTTGAGCCAAGAAAAATTAGTCATAGTAATAAAAAAACAATTTTTTAATCAGACAACACTTGTTTTAAAAATCTAATTTCGCTTTCAACAGTTTATTATCTTAAGTACTTCGTAAAAAAAAATACAGATTAAAAACAAATAATGAAACTGCAAATTTTAGTACATCTATGTGCAAGCATTACAGAATTAACCAGAAAAACAAATGTTTGCAAAAAAAATGTTTTAAAGAACAATAACAAAATATATTTCACAATTTTAAAATGTGAACAGTGTGGTAAAAATTATACATTAAATAAATATATCATAAGTACAAATAGTAAAAGAACATTAAATAAAAATGATCCTAAGGTAACAAACAATTTGTAATGCAAAAGGGAAACTAATATTTATTAATACCAATTTTATTTACATATATTTCAACTACATTTCCAAGAAAAATGCAGATAAATGTTAACATAAAAATGTAAATATTTCTGCCATTTTCTGAATAAATATATTAAACACTTTTAGCCTCCTTTTAAGCCACTCTTAATAAACATTTTACAATTAAAACTGACAGGTTTGAAAATTAACCATATCTCAAGTTTAAAAATTTGTTTTCTTCTTTCCCAAAAGAATTAAATGCCAGAACCTTTGTTTGCATGTAACAATGCCCTGCATCTTCAATTGAGTTTTATGTATGATTAAATAACAAAACCTCTTTGTGTCAGAAAACACTAATACTTTGTAATAACATATACATTTAAAATAAATGTTAAGTTTTGAGAACCATATTAAAGTTTAACATGTGTAAACATATAAAATTGAAGAAAAACAAAACTGTATCAGTCTCGCATTGCTAGTACTGTGTTAATATGTGCAATATATTATAGCAGGAAAAAAAATGAAGACGGTACATAGCTTCCAACTTATGTACAAGACTCCGAAAACAGTAAAATTATTTCATTTAGAACAATGTTTTTTCAGGATTCATTTTGCTTTGCGACGTTTAGTCTTTGGAGATTTTGTATGTTTTCTCCGTTTTGTAGAAGCATCATAAGGAGTAGACTGATTTGATGACAAATCTGAGGTTGTTATAGAAGCTTCTTTTAATATGTCTAGTAAAGGTTCTGATTGATAATCAAAGCCAGTAGATGATGATTCAGCATCCTGATTGAAGGTTTCAAAGAGTGGAGTGTTCACTATATCCATATCAACTTCTAGCATGTTTGGTGTGAATTGAACTATTTCATTTCCTAAGAATAAAGGCACTTAAGAATCAAAATGAACTTAAAATAATGAATTTTTGAAAAATAAAGTAAAAAAAGTAAAGATTTGTATTTTTTAAAAAGTATACTTACCTTGTACATTAAGATACGGTTTAGTAACAATGAAAAATGTTTAAAATTTTATATCATTTAAAGAATTTTAAAATATATATATGATTTTGTTAATACAACAAATCAACCTGGTTTTGTTAAAACCTCTTTACGAAAAAAATTTTCAATGTTATATATGATATCTTAAAAATTTCTTATGGCTAATGAATATTTTTAGAGATTACAAAAGCTAATAGATTTTTCTTATAGCAATTGAGTAAAAATTCATGATATTTAGAAAAACATAAATATGCAATAGTATAAAGTAAAGGAGTTCTTATGTAAATATAGGAGAAGGGCATGAACATTAACAATTATATACTCCTACTTAATGTCAGAGCAGTTTATACTTAAGCAGCCTCCAACTTTTAAAAAATAGGAAATAAGAGAGAAACATAACCAATATCAGAATTTTATACCACTCTGTCTCATATAAAAAATGCTGGGTTCCTTTTATATTTTAAAAATCTATTACTATTACAAATGATAATTTTTGAGCCATAATGAAATATTTTTATTAAAAACAGTAATTCTTTTTTTTTTACGCAGTTACACCTTCATTAATAAAAGGGAAAAAATTATAATATTCAGAATTCTGTATCAGCATCCAAATCTTTAATGAATAATTTTTCAGAAATTTTAATAGGGAAGGGAAAGTATACAGTTTTTATTTAGGAAATGAGTTACTTTGTAACTAAAATAGAATTCAATAAATTGATGAAATTATACATGAACTGTTGTATATTTAATTCAGACTTACCAATGATATCATTATGTTCAGTTTTTATTCCAAAATCCTCCTAAGGAAAAAAAATTATACAGTTATAACAAGTGTATTATTTGTCAGGTAAACTCAAATTCAGTGATTAATGTCATTTCATAGTAAGTTCAAATACATACATATTAAAATCAACATTAAATTCAAATTGAATCTAATTTTATCTAAAATTCTTAGTAATTATTTTAAGCAATACAGTTAACCAATTAAAACCACCAGAAAAATGTTTTAAATTTCAAATTTTTTCAAAGAATTATATTATTTTTTAAAAAATGTTCCCTTCAGAGGCATATAAAAAGAAATAAAAGAAAATTCAGAGATCCTAGACCAATCTGTTTATTAAATAAGAAGCAACTGAAATTGATCACTAAAACATATTTCACTCTAAGGAATATTAAAGCAATTACTTATGTTCATATTAAAATTGAATTTATGATGAGGAAAAAAATTAAATGTAGTAATCAGCAAGATTTGTGAAAGTGGCAAGACTATAATACATAAAAAAACATTTAAAGGAGAAAAAAATAATTCAAAGAAAAATATCCAACCCACATTACAATTAATAAGTAGCCGATAATTCTTTTCAGATGTTCAAATTTTAAAATAGAATTGTTTTTTTTTAAATAAAATACTTGTGTTTCATATTTTAGTTTTAATGTACAAATATGAATGAAGAATAATAACAGTCAAATTTCATACATTCTACAAATGCCTTTTATTCTTATAACCACTCAAATGATGAAAAAGATCTTCATCAAATTATAATATTTTGAAAATATATAGCTTTAACAACTGAGGATTATCTGTTCACAAATAAATTAAGTAATCAAATAAATTAGAGTTTTATGAATTATTGAATTAAAAAAAGACAATATGGCAGAAAATTTTATATCAAAACGATATCTGTAACCACTTTATAATTTAACTAGTCACTTAAAAATTAGTTAAAAAAAAAGAAATTTAAATAGAATTAAATACATTACAACACAAAACAATCAACTATAAAAATTTCAACGGAAAATAAAGTCCAAGTTTTATAACCAAGAGTAATATGTATCATTAAAACTATTGTGAATTTTTTCTTACAGCCTTTAATCTGTGATTAAAGTCCACTTGTAACACTATAATTCTATTGGTCTTTAAAAATCTAGTACATACAAAATATGTCAATACAATATATAATAATTCAAAATTTAAAAAATTGTCATTTGTTAAATAAAAAAGATCTCCCAATCAAATATTGCTTAGCTATTATTTTTCATCTTGAAAATGACAAATGAACATTCCAAAAATGGTTATTAAAACTGCAAAAGGAAAAAAGTTGATAATTTTTAAGAAAAGTTTAACAGCTTTGTCTACAAAAAGTTCATAATTTCTTACTGGTCCTGCTACTAATGTGCTTAAAGCTGAATTCAGATTAAAATCTCACATGACACCATGGAACATCTAAAAATTATAGAGTGGGCAACAAATTTTTTTTACAGTAATTGCACTGCAAAAATTCATACAAAAGGATATGATCATTTAAAAAAATACACTATGTCATAATTTAAGAATAGATAAATACTAAAATATAAAAATACAGAGGAAAATTAATATAAATTTCTGGATTAGGAGTTTAGATAGAATACAGAATTTATATAATAGCCTATAATCTAAAATACTATTTATGGCAATTTTTAAAATGTTTCAAAATAAAAGTAGTACTTACATTTAAATTATTTGAAAGAGCATCATAGTTAACAAGTTCATCAGTACTGAAAAGCTATTAAAAAAATAAAATTTTATGTACTGTGAATATCAAATAAAAGTTATTCCATACAAACAATTTTATTGATAGTTTCATGAATACAAAATCACAAGAGAAAAAAACCAATACAAAGAATGCAAATATTGATTTTTTTTAATAAGAACTAAAATCATACACAAATGTTTAAGTACTAAAAGTATAAATGTTACAAATATGAAAAATATTTTAGCAGATAAACAAAGCTTTAAATCAAAGTAGAATCATTAAAATTATTTCTCAAATTCATTTAATAGTAACACGAGAATCCCCTCCACGTTAAAAACTTATTTTCAGATGCTTCAAAAACAAAAAGGTATTTATTTTATAGAAAAAGATCTGAAACACCAAATAAATACTTTTATTTAGTAACATTTTAAGCAAAAAGCAAACACAATTTAAATCACATTTAAAAACTTCAGCATACCTAATTAAAAACTACCTTCACTAAATTTGTACAAATAAATATCCCATGAATGCATCATTGAACATCAAATAATATAAAATTCTGGAACAAAACCTATGGATAGATCAGTTATTTAATTGGTGTTCCATATGGTTCTACCTGAGAATCAAGAGAAGTCCAAGTATTCCATAAGCCACATACCCCTAGAAGATTTTGGACATCAATATTCCAGGGATTGGATGCCAATTGATCTTGAGCATGATTTAATTTTTCATCCACAGACAGCAAATGGTTTGAAAGAGCATTTCTGAAATAAAATTTTATTTTAGCAAAAAAAAAATATTTATTTTATATTTTAATTTATATTTATTTATATTATTAAATAAATATATATAGATATATATACAGTTGACTCTCGATAATTCAAAGTTGGAGGGACCAACAAAAAAGTTTGAATTATCAAGAGGGTAAAAAAAAAAAACTCCCAAAATACTCGAAAATATTTTCTAACACATTTAAATTTTAAACTATGTAATAAAACAACAACTGTGCATATGTATAAAATTATTTTAAAGTATTTTTTAAAAAGGTACATATTATACAATATAAATATAAAACAGAAGTTAAAAGTCCTGTATTAAAAGAATACATTTAATACATTCATACACAATCCTACGCATCTCTTCTCAATAATGGACCATTCTTTCTGAACACATGTATAGCAAGGCCGCGTGTTAAGTGAAAGATAAGGAAAACTGACTACAAGTGCAGTTGGTCTATTGTCTTCTTGAAGAAGGAAAGAAATAAAAGTGTATTTTCAACTTATGAACCGGAAAACACTAAGAATGGGTAGCAGACAGATGGTCATTAAAGGGGTCACGTTACAGGGAAGACACGCAGATGCAATAAAACACAAAATTTGTGATCTCCAACCTGTTTACTACAGTACTGTACATGATAGTGAGCGTTCGAATAGTTGAGAGTTTTTTTTAAAGATAACTTTGATTTATCGCTTGCAGTCAGGCCAGCCACAAATTTTACTTCGAATTATTGAGTGTACTCAAACGTATTGTTTTAGTTCAAAATATCAAAAGTTTTTCAAGGGACTGAGCATATACTTCGAATTATTGAAAGGTTCGTATTATCGAAGGTTTAAATTATCACGAGTCGACTGTATATTTAATAAATATATTATATTTATTAAATAAATTGAAAACAAAATACAATGATATCTACAAAGGTTATTTGATATTGTTCTTAAAAAAACTTTATGCATAACCACTAGAAAATATATATTCAAATTTAGAATATTTTACAAAGAATCGAACAAAATAAAAAAAATTGCTACCAACTAAAAGAATTGAATAAAAATTTAATTACAAAAATTAGTAAGATAATGAGCAAATTATAAATTTCATTCTAGATTACTTTTTTAAATATTTTTAATGAATCTGAAATGTTTGCTATATATATAGATCCATGTTTCAAAACCTTAAATTTCAATAGATCTAAAACTCACTTGTTTAGAAAACTAAAAAAAATCTAAATATAATTCACATACTAAAAAACTATATTTTTAGAATCTTACTTCACCAAGTTTGTAGATGAATCCGTTGTAGCTAATTGATAGTTATGTTCATTGTGTGTAATATCCTTGGCTGATAAAGATTTCTCTGTTTCTTTGCTCTTTGCAAGTTCACCTTTTTCCTTAGTTTCATTAGAAGTAACAAACACTTCATCATCACTAGTAATAATTTTAGGAGTTTGCAGTGATTCTGACAACAGATTATCCACAAAGTCATTTTTTGAAAGTGATAATGATAAATTCTCTGAATTACTTTCATTTGAGGTACAAGGTTGCAATTCACTAAAAGCTGCAATATCAGGTGCATTTAAAAACTCTGAACCTGTCAAAACATTATCACTTGAAATGTCAACTGAACTTGAGGCTTTGTTACAGACTGCTTCATTTTCTGGGATTGAAATGACATTGCTAAGTTTAGAGATTGGAATAATGTCATTAATAGAACTGCCTTCTGGAATAGAAATGACATTTCCAATATTACTGTCTTCAGGTATTGAGATAACATTGCATACTGAACCATCATCAGGAATTGATATGACATTTGAAACTTCCGTATTTCCTTGATCTGTGATATATTCTAAGGGAATACCCAATATTGATTCATTTGCATCAGAATCTTCTTTATTAGCTATTGAAGGCCTGTAAAATTTCATTATTCATGAGATTTGCAGCTTTATAAAGAAAAATATGAGATAATAAAAAAACTAAAGTAAAAACATAAAGAACATGAAACAATAAAAATCAATGTCTAAAAATTTAAGAAATATGAAAAAATAAGAAAAGGACAATTAACACAAATTCAATCACTAAAAGTATTTAAAAAATACTTAAATTCTGCTCTTTATATACACACAGGGTTAGCAAGAAATAAGTTGCCCACTTCAGAGGGCTCTAGAATCCATCCTATAGGTCTAAATTGCATAGAATTTAAACTACAGATAATTCAAATGATGCGCAAGACATTTATTCAATAAAAATATTTAGCATAAACTTCCACTGGTAGGTGGCGCTGTAATACACAGCCAAAATAAAAAAAGATTTAAAAATATGCGTCAAAAATATGGAGCTGCTCGCGTTCAACAATGTGTTGTAATCGCAGAATTATATTTTCAACAGCTGACCAGAGTAAATTTGCCTGAATATCTAAAACATGGCGCTAAACGCTGTCTTTCAGATCAGGCAGAGTTGATGGCCTTTGACGGTAGATATTGTCCTTTAGATAACCCCACAAACAAAAGTCGCAGGGGTCATATCTGGCAAACGAGGCCATGCTGTTGAGAAATGACAGCTGACACCTGAGCATCTGAGAAATGCTGTTTTAGCAAATCCTTTACACTGCGATCAATATGAAGAGGGGTGCCATCCTGCATGAAAGTTGTATCCTGAAGGCATCCACGCTGTTGAAATTCTGGGATTACAAAATCCCTCAGCATATCATGGTACCATTTTCCTGTGATGGAACAGGTTTGGATTCCATTTGGTTCTATCGCTTCAAAAAAAAAATAAGGACCAATGAGAAAGGTAGCTGTGTAACCACACCAGACTGTCACTTTTTTAGGATGCAAAGGGCTTTCCTGGTTAGTGAGAGGATTTGCACTGTCCAAATCCAACAATTGTGGGTGTTAACTTGGCCATCCAGGCAAAAGAGGGCTCCATCATTCCACAGAATATTCCTTGGCCAAGTGACACAACCACCATTCTAGCAAGGAACTGAAGTGCAAAAATTTTACAAACCTCTGGGACCCCGTCCTTCAATTGATGCACAGTCTTGATCTTGTAGAGATAAAAATGCAAAATCTGCCTAAGACTTTTAACAAAGCTGAATACAGCATATCCAATACATGGGATACAACATGCACACTTACTCTACCAACCAAAGACTGACCATCAACAACCGTGTTAGCCACATTTTCAATGCTAGAAGACAGGATGTGCTTTCGTCCTCTACCTGGAAGAATGTCAAGTTGCCCAGTTGTTTCAAATTTCTGTATCATCTTATGTAGGGCATATGGAGACATTGGACCGCTTCGTATTTGCTTCATACGGCAGAATTCTTTCACAGTTGCAACCGAGTTCTGCTGGTGCTGGTAGAACAATTTCACCAATAGGAATTATTTTCTTTTAACGTAGGCATGCAGATGGCATGTAGAGAAGCAATACTTTTCTAGCAGAATCTGTCTTTCTTTTCTTCTTGTCCAAAGAATAATGCTCAAAGGCATGCACTGAAACACAAATGCTGTTTCTGATTTTAAATATATGCAATGAAGTACCATTTGTGTTACAGCGCCATCTATTGGTGGAATTTTGTATTAATCTTTTTTATTTAATAAATATCAAGCCCATTATTTGAATTATCTGTAGTTAAAATTTTACCTCGTTGGGACCAATAGAATGGATTCTAGAGCCCTCTCAAGTGAGAAGCTTATTTCTTGTTAATGCTGAATAAATCAAGGATTTTGATGTTAGTCTCAAGATAAAATACTTCTATGGTTCCTTTATACAATTATTACGAACACACACAAATGCTAACCACAATACAATTTACATTGAAGTAAGAAAATACAGTTTACATTTTTCACAGAAATCAAACATAAAATACCTATTTTGTAGAGCTTCGAGGATTCCTAATGGCTCCATTGGCACTGTTAAATTGCTAGAGCTATTTAAAGTGGAAACAATGGGAGCTTTTGTCTTTGTACTAGTTCCTGCTTCTTTATTAGCTGGAGAATCAGCAACCTGAATCACAGTAGGAGATTTCACAACAGAAATAGAGGATGAATTAGCATCTTCATGGTCACAATCTGTAACTTCATGAATTACAGGACCAAGAGGACTGACCATTTGTTCTGGAACCTATATATAAACAATCTTTTTTATAATTTTTTATGCCTTCAACAACATTTTCAATAATTTCGTTTTATTAGTAAAAATAATAAAATCTATTTAGCATTTTGACAATTTTGATTCATAAAAAACCCTTAAACATGAAAGAATTAGAAATATCAACTGTAAAAATTGTTTTCTTCAAACCAGATATTTAAGGGAAAAGAAAAAGTTTTTTTCTCCAGTCATCAGAATGAAGAATGGTTGTTATTAGTATTCACATCATGCCAATACAACTTTGTTATCAGCAATAGATCTTACAATCCTATACCATAATCAGAATAGAAAATTTCATTTTATGGAAAAGGTCAAGTAAGATGCAATAATTTCCATCATTTCTCTCAATGCCCATTCACAAAATCAATCCATTATCAGATGTCAAAATTAACAATCCCGTGTGGTGACCGGATTAGAATAGTCCCAACTGAAGTTCATGCGTGTCGTAAAAGGCGACTAAAATAATCAGAAGTCCAACCCTTCGGGGCTCTGGCAATCCTCAATTATGACAAGTGCAATATATTGTGATAATAATGCTACTGCGTCCGGGGTAGCCGACGCGTTGTGTTCCGATGTCCGGGAACACTCCGAGAAGTATGCTACGAGGACACTGAATATTCTTCAACTCAACATTAATGGAACACAGAGGAAAATTGACGAACTATCATGTCTCCTTCATGACAACAATGTTCATGTTGCTTGTCTTCAGGAGACTAAACTCAATCCCAATTTGAATCTCAAGATCAAGGGATATACAGAATTACGGAGAGACCGAACGACAAGCACTGGAGGAGGCCTGGCATTTCTGATCAAAACCCCAACAATCAAGTACACTGAGGTTCTACCATCTAGCACCTTTCAAGCAAATAGTGTAACAGAAGCCCATGCTATTAAACTGGACCTTCCTGGTAGTACAATTAAAATTGTCAATGTATACCATCCCGATACATCCGAAATTGACATAGATATTATTAAAGATCTTTGCTCTTCTCCTTCAGACTTTAAAATAATTCTCGGTGATTTTAATGCCAAAAGTCCCTCCTGGGGTTGCCCCCACTTGAACAATAATGGTGAACGGATTGAGGACTTACTCTGCGACCTAAATCTTTCAACATTAAATACGGGAGAATATACCTATATCTCCAAAACCAATGGCACAGCCTCTGCACTTGACATCACAGCAGTGGATCCCTCGAGCCTTGATATAGCAAAATGGAGAGTTTTGAAGTGTGCCATTAGTGATCATTTCCCAATCATTACAAGTCTTGATTTGAATATCGATTCTCCACCTCAAAATATGAGGTCTTGGAACTTCCGTAAAGCCAATTGGAATCGGTTCACTGAGTGCCTAGAGACCTACTGCACACAGATGACAACCTGCAAAGACCTGGAAATTCTTATTCAGAAGTTCACTTCTGGTGTGCAGAAAGCAGCCAAAGTCTCCATTCCAAGAGGAAAGAGAAAAAAGAACTGGGTGCCCTACTGGAGAGATCCTAACATAGACGAACTAATATGAGAAAGAGATGCAGCCAGACATGTACTTGAGAAGAACAATAGTGACGAAAACAGAAGAAATCTTATAGATATCAGTCGCAAAGTCGAGGATGAAATCGCTGCATGTAAAAGAAAAAAATGGATTGATCTTTGCGGCAGGCTTGATCCAAGGAAAGATTACCACCACTGGCGAGTAATCAACGTCCTCAACAACCGCTGCAATCAACAAAATAATGGACCAACCTCCAATGCTATTATCCAGACTGCAAACCTACTGGCTCAACATTATGAACAGGCAAGCAGGCTGAGTTTTAGTAGAGAAGATAGAAAACAAAAGAAAATCTATAGACAGGTTTTAAATCAAAGTAAATCCTACAACCAAAGAGATGATTTTTCTAATGATATTACTTTGGAAGAACTTGACAGCGTAATTAGAAGCCTTGACCCTAAGAAGTCTCCTGGTATCGACTTCATCTTCAGTTCAATGATCAAACACTTTGGTGTTTTTGCCAGGAGTATTCTTCAGATTTTCAACCTATTCTGGATTACTGGCAAACTACCCACTAAATGGAAAATGTCTGTCATTGTTCCTATTCTCAAACCTGGTAAGGATGCAGCAAGCTGTAAAAATTTCCGGCGTTTATGTACTTATTACAAGCACTTTATGTAAAATTGTGGAAAAAATAATTCATTCCCATATCAAGAAATGGCTTATCAAGCGGAAAGTATTACACTTTTACCAAACAGCTTATAGATCCCAGCATAGCACTGTTGACCAACTTTTCTATTTGGTGCAATCAATCATAGATGGATTTCAAGAAAGACCTCATAGGAAAACTACAGCCATATTCCTTGATCTTTCTGCGGCCTTTGATAGGGTTTGGAGACAAAAACTCATTAAAATTTTGCCTTCCTTAGGCGTCTCAGGCAATATCTTACTATGGATCAACGATTTCTTAAGAGATAGAAGATTTGCTGTAAGGGTAAATGGAAGGTTCTCAAGGACACATAGATCTTGGGCAGGCGTTCCGCAGGGATCGGTCCTAAGCCCCCTCCTTTTTCTCCTCTATATGAACACTGTCGATAATCACATTGTTAATGAAGCTAAAATAGCCTGCTATGCAGATGACATTGCCATTTGGCCCTCTCATACTGACATCCTAATGTCCAAAAATGTGCTGAACGAAAATCTCACATTGAAGACTGGGCTAAGCAGCTCAAACTGCTGATAAATCCAGAAAAAACCAAATACTGTGTGTTTTCTACTGACAGGAGAAACAGGGCAGCCTTCCTCCCCAAATTAAGGTTAAATAACTCAATTGTTAAAAAAATCTCCCATCCCAAATACCTTGGCTTAACGCTAGATGCAGAACTGAGGTTTACCAAGCATATACAGAATGTATCGCAAAAGGCTTTAAAGAAGCTCAATATTCTTCGAAAACTTTGCGGTTAGACTTGGGGTTCTAAGCCAAAGACACTCCTAAACACCTACACCTGCTCTTATAAGACCAATCCTCGAATATGCAGCACTCGTTTGGGCTCCATCAGCTTCTACCTCCAACAGAGAAAATAGATTCTGTTCAGTATAGGGCGTCCAAAATTATCATTGGAGCTGTGTCCTCGACAAATAATGTGACAGCTGAGAGTGAGTGTGGCCTGCCATCATTGAAAGGCAGGAGGAAACTTGACACCATTAAATTTACAAACAAAATCAGAAGCTGTGGCGAACAACATATTTCCAACATCACTTTTCACTCCTGGACAGCTAAGAATAGGCTGAAAAGATCTTCAACACTTCAGTTTGATAAAGACATCAGAAACAACATTAAACACTGACGGTTCTTCAGACTCAGAGTGCAATAGGGGTGGATCTGGTGTCTTTCTTAAATACCCAGATAATACAACTTCAAAGCACAAGGTCTCCGCAGGGCAAATTGCTTCCAACTTCACGTGTGAGCTCATAGCAGTTAGGACAGCCCTAGATATTTACCTTACATGGACAGATATTGCTAATTCCGAAGACATCATTGTTCTCTCCGACTGTAGATCCGCTCTTGAGGCCATCATGAAAGGAAAAATGGGACTCACCCAAGAAATCAACTCTTTTTTACTTTCTATTGGTGCCATTGGGCAAATCATGCACCCTCCAGTGGATCCCGGCCCATGTTGACATCGAGGGGAACGAGATGGCCGATTTCTTTGCCAATGAAGCCAGAACCCTTGAACGTGTAACTTCTTCGACTACGGTCTTTGATGCCAATGCAGTCGCAAAACAAAAGCTCTGCTCAAACCCACGAAAAAAATTATCGCTGCCAGAATTAAATTATAGCCGAGAAATTACAACAACAATAACCAGACTAAGGACAAAACGTTTTAAAGGGATGAAGATTCTGCCTGATATATCCAGATCATATGTGGAATGCAGGCACTGCCCAGGCAAGCAACTGGATCCCAAACATCTTTTTAACTGTCCTTCCATTGTTGGTGCCCTTTTTAAAATAGACAATGACTACAGCATGGACATCCTATACTCGGATCGTGCCATGGATGTTGCCACGGCAGTGATTCACGCCTTTGGCAATATTTGACTCATTTTTTTATCTTTATTTTGTTATATACAATACCTTTGCACTTTGTCATACACGACAACAACAACAATAAAATTAACAACTTTATCACTCATCTACCACAGTCTATGAAAGAATAAATCATATACACATGTCTTTCAATTTTTATTCAGTTAAAATCATGCTGTTTTATTTATGGTATGTGATGGCAGTGTTATATCAAAAACTACAAAAACAAGAGACAAAAATTAGGAGAAAAAAAATCAAATATTCTAAATTAATTTCAAATTAACAAATGTTCATTTATTACAGATACTAAGAGATTAGTTCAAGTGATTTATCATACTTCGACTATTACCACCAGGAAAAAGTAAAGTCATGCCAGCACCTTTATCATAAAATGAATTTACATTGATTTCTTAGTTAAATATCTGGTTTTTATGACTTAATTGTTATATCACAACTGAGAACTTAAACCTGAAGTGAAATTATAATGCAAAAGTGCAATAAATCTTTAAAATTTAAGCTTTAATTTTATGTATCCATAATGAGATAGATAAACCTTCAATAAAATCTTTTTAAACATCTGTAATTTTAAAGAATGAAATGAAATGTCAAAAAATTACTTTTATTTAAAAATTTAAGGTGCTATTCTACCTAGAAAACAGCATTTTTAGTCAAAATATCAATTTTTAATTTTAGCATTGTGTGAAAGATTTTTTTCCTCTGTGTATATGATAAACTGAAAATAAAAAATCAAGACAGTAACAGCATCTGCAAAATAAAAATAATATGACATTTATTATAAACTAAGCAAATTTTTTTTTATACAAATTTTTAATAATTTCCTTCAGAATAATTATTTATTCCTTCGAAATACTTCTTTCTGTAGATTTCGTAACAAACTGCCCTTGAAAATTTATCAAAACAACAAAGGAATTTCATTGGAATACAAAGGCAGATTTTAAAATTTCTGTTTGCCTCACAAAATTATATTAATTTTGCAGGGAGCATAGATGAAAATATATGATACACTATTTACTCTTCTAAACCTTTATCAGATTTATTGATAGTTATATGACTAAAACATTTTTAATACAAATACAAACGTTTAAAAATCAGATAGTTAATCAGACCTGAGAGAGCATTTTCTGCTTTCGAATTGTTCATCACAAAACTTAGAACTAGGCTGAGTGATAGAAGTATAAATTGCTAATGCTTTCTGAAATCCTATTTTAAAAATAAATAATCAATTTATTAAACATTTTTTTTGTATTTTTTAGCTCAGGATATAAATAAGTATTAATTTTGGAATTTATATGCATCCTTATTTTATATGATTATTATTGATTTCATTTAAAAATAACTTGTTTTTAAATTTTTTGAAATTTTCATGTATTTTTGGACCGATAATTACATTCCTGGGAATGAAAAAAACAGGGAAATCAAAAATCCTAACAGCAGCATCCGATCAAGACCCACAAAATTCATTGTAGCAAGGGGCTAGTTGAATGCCTGTCATTAGCCATAGCTTTGAGCACCATACAGATGACAGTACGATTTAGCTTAGTTCCACACCAATTTTGAGGAAAAGCACCCTGGGGGTAGTCAAAGGCCTCCCACCACTCTTCCCTTTCCATAAACATGAGAGGACTTGCATCTCAATGGCTATTTAGAGTACCCTCTGACGCAAAAAGGCACTATATAAAAACAAACATCCATGTCTTCTCTGGGATTCCAACCCAGGCCCAACGGCACAGCAGTCAACATCACTAGCCACTATACCAGATAGGCGACCAGAAAGTTTTCTGATGACAAAGACAGCTGATGTTATTATAAAAGAGGTTCTGATCAGCCTCTCAAACTGAGTGAGATACCCATCAAAGAAAGGTATGCTGGACTACCTCATGAAATATTAAAGGTAGTTAAACCTTTACTCAAAAGAATAATTAAGTCAATGTATTGCAAAACATAAAATTTCAATGAGAGCTTCAATGAAATCATTTGGCAAAGAGTTTCAAAAGAGATATTTATGGCGTGTACATGGGGTCAATGATGCAGTAATTCAATTTAATGATGATTCTGCATTAAAGTCTTGAAAAAATTTTAAAATTTAATAACCTAGATATTTTAATGAAAAAAGGATACAAGAGTTTGGATCATAATCTAGTTTATTTGCATTTTCCTCAAAATTAAATTTCAATAATTTACTCTTCCAAAATGCCCCATAAATAAAAAAGTTAAAGAAATTACATGATATAATATACAAATACTTACATGAGTTAAAAGAGTGCCCCTCTACTTGTTTTATGAACTGCCCACACTTCTTTTAAATTGATTAAATGTGCGAGTTGTAAATACTTTTTTTTTTTCTTTTTCCAAAATTGTCTAGTTCCACAATATTTTGAATGCAATGGCAGTTCTATAAAAGGGTCACTAACTAGAAGAGATTTTTATCTTCATCACAAAATGTACAAATTAATGATATACTGATTTGAAGTTTAGATGTGATGTACTGCATAATACTTTGAGGGGTTTTTTATGTACAATTTTAGCAAAAAGGTTATTAGATTAGTATATACTTTACATATAGTTTTTTGGATGCATTCAATCACATATAATCTGTAAAAGTAATTTTAAAAAAACACCTCTGGTGTGGTAGGACAGCACCTTAATTATTCTTCAATTTACAACCTTTAAATTCTGTTTTCATTTATTTTTAAGTAAAGCTCAATGAGAGTTTAATTTAAGTACATATTTATCTTCACTAATGTAAAAGCAAGATAATGATTATATGTATATTTTATACGTACAATAATGCAATCAGAATTCTTATTTCTCAACACATCAATAGTTCTGGAAACCTGAGATGAGGTTGGTTTTGAACTAGGACTATCATGCAACATTCGAGTGATTTTTCTTTGCACTCCTACACCCAGATTTTGATTTCCACTTCTTTGTACGATTGACACCAAAAATTGAATGACCTATTTAAAATAACAGCAACATTGCATTAATTCAGTGTATAAAAATCAAAATTCATTTTTTAGAATGTTTTTACAATTCATAACCACAACTTTCATTTACCCACACTTTTAAACAATACAAGAGCAAATAGAAATATTATGCTGTTTTTATTAAAAAATATACAAATGAACATAAATTTAAACTTCATATTAAAGCATGCGTGTTAAATGATTTAGCCGTTTAAAAATAACAGCTACCTTAATTAGAATACAAAACCATAAAAGATGCTTATAAAATAAAAAACAAATTGGTTTATTCTAGAGAGAGCGTGTCATTATATAAAGAACTCAAAATTCCAAGTCAACTTTAAGACACAAAAAGTTAACTATTCAATGAAATAATATTCTCTTTGATTAATAAAAACATATTGAAATTAAAGTTTTCCCAGAACTATAAAAGTTGACATTAGTTAAAACAAAAAACAAAAGTATATTTCAATCTTGAATATAATACTTATACTATTATTTTTAAGAAAAGACACAGAAGAAAAAAAAAAATTTCAATATTTAAAGCTATTGTTTTTAATCTCATTTAAAAAGTTTATTTGAACTACATACATTAGTATTATAATAGTAATGGGAATAATAGTAATAGTCAAGATGATTAGAAATAGAAACCAAATGGTTCAAAATGTATTAAAAGTTGCACTTAACATATTTAAATGCATATTTTAAAAGCAATTATGCTTTTTTAATATAACAAGCAAGGTAGAAAAAAGCTTGCATAATGAAAAAGCTTGAATAAATCAATTGGATTAAAACAATTTTTAGTTTCAATAATGTTAGTGTTTTCACAAATTAGACATTTAAAATTAAAAATCAATAATTTAAATCAAGCCTTGGTGCCTACATGTAAAATTAAACAAATAGGTTGGTTGGAATTTGACACAAAATCTTTAAAAGACAATATGTTAAGCAAAGTGTAAGTAATGCAGATAAAATTTACATTATTTTATTAAACAAATTTTAATACTATTATTCATTTAGTTGTTTTATAATATTGTTTGCATTTAGTGCCTCACAGAATTTAAAGAGTTATCTATTGAATCAGATTGAAACAGTCATATGTTAATTGTTTTAAAACAATTACATTACAGATTATCATGAGTAGTCATAAAATTTACCTTTAAAATTTTTAAAAACAAATTATATATAGAAATTTAGGCAATAATAAATTTTCCATCTATAATAAACACTAAATTCAAAAATTTCAAGCAGAAACAATGACTTTAAAGCATATTGTAGATCTAATAAAATAGAACAAACTTTTAATCAATCCTTTAATATTAAATTTAAATCATAAATTTTTGCTATCACAACACATTTTAAAATCTTTAAAAATTTGTAAAATTTATCAAGTTGTCATAGTTTAATTAAGTATTTTATATAGACTTTATATTACTTTTAGGATGAAAACAAAACCATTTTTATCCCATGACATGATTAAAAAAATGCCTTAAAATATGAAAATCTAAAATGCAGTATTTTTATTTATCATAGTGTAAATAAAATAAACCATATAATATTTAATGAACTTCAATGTAGAACAGCCAAAGATATTAACTATTATCTCAATAAGCAGAGAGGAATGTCAAAATTAGCCTGCTACACTAAAAGATTTTTATTGCATCCATCATTTTGACTCATCCTGTGCATTCAAACTTTAAATATTAATTTTTTCCTACATGAAAAGTAAGGTACTTTTTTTAACCCCCTTTTTACCCTACAGTTATAAGGATCTAGATCAACAAAACTATCAGAATTTCCAAATGCTGTCAGTAATACAATCTCGGCTACAACCATGACAAGAACATTCTGGATAAGATCTGAAAAAACATAAGCAGCATAAACTCATTAGCAAATGTTAAAAAAATTATTAAAAATTTCCCTGAAATTGAAAAAAGTTAAGAAAAGATATGTAATTTAGAAATAATTTTGAAAATATTTTAGAAAAAACAAAATTTGAAAATTACAACAAATTTGACGTTTATAAACTAAAACTACTAGATAATGTCAAAAAAATTTTAGAAGTTAATAAAAAAATATTAACAAAACTTTAATTGAAAATAAAAAAATTTTTTTAATAAATTCAGAGACAAAAATATTTAAAGCCCCATGTAATATTTTTATAACCTTTTTTCAAATTTACTTCAAAATTCATCTGTAAATGCAGCAAAACTACTTTCATTCGTACATATTCATGTTACAATAAGACAGTTCAGATTTTTTTTGTAAAATTTGTCAAAAAGATTCACATTTTACAAAAGATTCTGAACTCATGTCACAGGATCAAATAATTCTATCTTGCAATTTACAAGCCGTCAAGCACACTAAAATATAACAAAATATGTATTTTAAGTTTTTTTTAAAAAATAAATATTGCTGCAAAATAGCAAAAGTAGAAAACTATATAAGAAACCAGTTACTTTAAAAATTTCTACCTTCTGAATTATTTGTTCTTGTGCTTTATGTTTTTGTCGCATGGATGTCAATTCTCTCCACAATAGTTCATTTTCTTGTTTCATTTTTAAAAGCATGCTGTCCATATTCTCCTGTTTCTCTCGAATAGAGGTTAAATCAAATAAAATGTCCTTTGGATTGGACTTCACAGGTGGCTCAGGTATCTTTGGATTAGAAATCTGTACATAAGGAAACAATTGAAATATAAATATATTCAATGAAATAGGATTTATTACATATTAATGAAGAAAACTTTAAAAAGTATTATCAAAAATTTAAAAATAAATGCAAATTTCATTATAAGAAGAGTATTACACAGTTATACCCTTCAAATTCATTCAATTTCATTACGGAATATGAATTTGAATCAAATTAATATCATAATTCATTCACAATCAATGGTTTATGCTTTTTTAAGCCTTACAGTAACATAATTCCATTTTGAATGCATAATATGGAAATACTTTTGAAGTACAGGAACTTACTACGACTATGCATTACAAATTTACTCATAACCAATACTGGGTGAATGTCTGCTTACTCAGTTTTGATAGTGTCATTACAAAATTATGTTGCAGGAAATTTAGTTTCAAGCATTCTGAACATTTGTAATTTCTCTACAACACTTTAAAATTTATTGCTAACAATATTTTTTACATGTTCTATTTTATTATTAGGCAAAATTCTACCGAGATTAAATATTTTCAGAAGGGAGAGAGAGTGACATTAAGAATTTATTTTTAATACAATATTTACCAAAATGTTTAAATCTAAATACTCACAATGAAATTGATATTTTTGGAGTGGGCACAAAACTAAATAAATAACAACTGAATCTCTGTAAATTGACCATCCAAAGGATTAAAATAGTCAATATACAAAAATATCTGATATGAGGAATAAAGTTTGTACACATTCATGAAAATTCTTTATTCTCTTCAATAACTTTAAAAATATATAAAATCAATCATGAACAAAGTGCTAAAATTGTAAAAAATATAATTCTAAATGACTACATTTTTTCCAAAAAATGGATACTACTAATCAGGATAAATCAGGATAATCCAGCACTAATCAGGATAAAATTATTCACAAATATTTCTTCACCCTCATGTTTAAAATATAATGAATACGAAAAAAGTTATCTTTAAAAGACATTTCACTATGATTGTGAATAAAATTATCACCAAGCACATTGAATGTTCATATTAGCACATTATTCAAATGTTTTTAATGGAATAAAATTTGATTTAAATTATAAATAACATGCAAATGCATTGAATGAGAATTTCAAGTTTGAATAGTAAACAAAACAAAATATAACAGAAAGTAAAAAAGCACAACTAAAAATAAAATTTTATTAATAAAAAAATTAAGTTAATTTGTATTTTTAATTCAAGATTTTAAATTAATTACTTTTCTTTTAATCAATTCCAGAAGTTCACCTCTGTCTTTCATAAAAAAACCATGCTGGAATTCCATTTCAGTACTTTCATTTCGCAATCCAGATTTTTCATAATTCATGACTTTTTTAAATCCATCTGAAGTAAATTTTTAAAAAATGTCAAATAAAATTATTACTCTCAAATATAGTTCAAAAAACTGAGTCTGCTGTATAATAATAAGAAATATTTTTATAAAACACAACAATTAATAACACATTTAAAATAAAATAACTTAGAAAATACATAAATATAGTCAAAAAGAAAGTTTTACAATTCACATATATAGACGAAAAATTAAATAGAATTTTATTTACTCTCTAAGGAATTTAAGTAACGAAAGTTGCATTACTGAGTTCCCTTTCAAATAGTAGAACAATAAAAAATAATTTTTAAGCAATAAAATGCTCTCCAAATTAAAAGAAAAGTTAAAACTTATATTCATAGGTAAAGAGAAAAAATCAAAAAAATTTACATGTTTTTTTCTTATTTTAAAAAAAAAAAAAAAAAATATTTTTTGAAAAGAAAATTAGGTTGGTCAAAGTGAGTGGGTGTAGGTTGGCAATTCTTTTAAAATAGGTCAACAAACTACTTATATATCACTAGTCCTTCAAAATTAGCAATATTTCAAAACTGAACTCTTTAATAATGTGAAATATAAATTTTAATGTGATAAAATAAAAATTACTAAGCTATACAAAATAAAAATTCATTTTTATACATATAATTTATTTTTTAGTTATTTATTTTGGAGGATAAAACTTTTAAGAACAGCAAAAAAGTTGCAACTTCATTCATATTGCTAGTTTTATAAAACTTTTCATCATGTTAATTCCAAAAGGTTAAAACAAAATTACTTCCCACACCTACACACTCCTTTAAGTATTTGTTAATAAGAGTTCAACAAGCTTCCAAAAAAGTTGATGAGCACCAGTATCCAAATCTTTGAAAAGACATTATGTCTAAGCTATGCACTAAATTATAACCCCAATTCTGCTTTATACTCATTTTTTTTTAATTCAAGGAGAATTTAGTTTTCCTTAACTACATCAAAAATCTATCCATCAGTCTTCTAATTCTGCCAACCATTTCAAGTTCCATTCATTCATTTACCTTTAAATTTGCAAAGTGTGACCACTGAAAAAGATCTCTGATCTCTCAAATCATGATTCCATCACCACTGTAACTATATCTTTTAACAATTCTGGATTGATTGTATCTAGTATGCTGTTCTCTCTAGTTCCGCAAACACCCTGAATCACTCCTTTGTGAACCTGGGCTTGTCTGAAAAGTGCAGAAGCCTATTGCTGTCTGGTTCAAGAAATGTGGTTTTTTGCTCAAATTAAACTGGCACATATCTCTGTCATCAGTTCAGGGGGACACTCACAACTGATCATCTTGCAAAGAGAGCTGCACAATATGATAGTGTTTTCTTGATGGTGTGTTGTTCCCAATGCAACAAAATGATCTTAAATGAACCGAGACACAGGAGTGTTTCTCCTTCTTTGAGCAGAAAAAGCTAAAAAATTATCTCCCATAGATGAAATTTGGGGTTGACCTGGATTGCTTTCAAACAAAGAAATTTCAGATTTCATTTAACTCCCCCCCCCCCCACACACACTAGTTAGATCACACTGCTAGACACATTCAGACTTCTAACATCATCAGCCACAAACAACTCCATTTCCATCCACCTGTCACCTTAATGAATCAAATAAACATCTGGACATTCTTCTCTCTTGGATACTCTCAATGGAATTATCGGCAACTACTGAAGATTAACAACCTGCACAAAATGTTCACATTAAGTTACACATTTCCTCCAACTCCTGTATAAAAGCTCATTTTAGTAAAATAAAAAAAAATGGCTTTCATTTTTGACAGAAGTTTTCTAAAAGTTTATTATATATTATCATTCATATAAACTATAAATTTAGTTATTACTGTAATTTCCTTAATGAGAAAAAACATGCTCAAAAAAGCATGTATCTTAACTTTTGGAGGTTAGTCCATGCATAAGTGTGATGTATGAATTTTAGTTTTAATTCAATCAGTTTGTTTATACCTTAATTTTATTTAATGATTGCTTTTCACAATAGGGAAATATTTTTAAAATGTCATTTTTCATCAAAAAAATTAAAACATTTTTCTATTGGAATAATATTTTAAAAATAACTTTATATGTATATATGAATTCAGATGACACTAAATATAAAATATTATTCATTTATGTGTTTTTCCAAAATCAAGATTCTGAAAGTCTGATACCTTAAATTGTAAATTATCAAAGTAAACACTTACACATGTTCAACTGTCGAATAAAACTTGCCATGTTGCTATGCTTGAAGTATTGTGGCAATAAATCTTTAGCAAACCTTGCTTGATCTTTAATGATGAAACTGTAGCCACTCTATAATTATGAATAAATTAAAACATATAAGAGTACAAACCAATTTACGTATAACTTTAATATAAATATAATAAAATATAATTCAATTTTTTTTCCCCGCAAGTTTTACAATAGATAAATTTGTTTTTATTCTAAAAATTTTTGTTCATCACCCCTTATAAAATACACTTGTCCCATGTACATACACACAAAAAACCAAATTAAATAAAAGTAAAAAAAAATTTAACAAGACTATAAATTTATGAAAATTTAACTTAAAATATATACAGAACAGTATATGTACACAAAGTACTGGAATTGAATGGCATAATATACTAGCTATAAAGATGTAAATAAGGACCCAAAAAATACTACATAAAAAAACTAATAACGAAATACCGAATCACAATGACATTCTCTATCAAACATAGTACAAAACTGGGGGCAAATATGAGAATTTGTAATGCACATAAGATATCAAAATCTGTTAAAAAATTAGGTGATTTTATAAAATGTTACTGCGAAAGTAGGCACAATTCTAGTCAAATTCACACCAACTGAAATACATAATTAAAGAACTATTGCATTTATTTCACAAGATTCATGAAAATAGTTAACAGGAATTTTATACATTTAGGCTACTAAAAATTTTAAAAAATAACCCCTTGACCAGAAAAACATTTTTATTTAATTGTAAATGAAAGGGGGGGGGGAGTTACTAATTTCTTAAAATGAACCTGAAAGTTATTCAATATTCTGCAATACAATTTAAACCTTAAAAAAAAAATATACACAAAATACAGTAAAGTCCCAAAACTCGGCACTCAATAGCCAAGCAGTTTGGATAACTCGACCACATCCTTGTCGATAATGGACTTTGTGTACCTTCATCTTCGTGATGAAGCAGCAAGACGCAGATTGCAGTACGGAAGACAACAAGACCATTACACATTTCTTTAAAAAGTAGCCAGTTTTTCACTACAAACAGGCTTTATACCCTCGTAAAATATATTCTGAAATGTATATGATCAGGTAAATTACTTTATTCTATGTATTCATTAATTTTCATTTTCATGTAGTAAATGCTCTATGCTTTTAAAGTTCATACTTTTCCTTTGTTTAAGAGTATTTTGACAGCAAATTTTCTGTTATATATTCAAACAAACAATACAATCCAGTGCTATATACAATATTTTCAGAGGAAACAGACTCATACTTTTTTTCTTTAATACCATTCTTGATAATTTGACATTTTCACACACTCAGCCACCCTTTGATCCACATTATGCCAAATTTTTGGGACTCTGCAGTACTATTATTAATCTAATGGATATACTATTCTGGAAAACTTACAGTTACTATGTATTACCATGCTACAAAAAGTATTTTCCTGCTGAACCTCTACCATTTGGCAAATTTTTGTTTTGACTTATTTTTTCAGTGTTGGGTATCAGAAGTTTAGTTTTCTTCTTTAGATAATCAAGACTAGTAATTTTTTGCTATCTTATGCTAAACATAGTGCAACAAAATGACAGTTCAGTTTTAAAAAGACAAAATAACACTGCACAACTATATTGAACTTAGACAACTTTTTGAGGAAACTAGATTTACAAAGCAAAAAAGTTACTAAACACAGGTTTATGTAATTATACTTTGTTTACACCCCCCCCCCTTCTCCAAGTTTTAGATGAGTTTTCTGCACTTTTTTCAGGTCAATATTTAATTACAGTAAATTTAAGAACAGATTCAAATGAATAATTTCCTTAAGTCTCTTGGTCTTGGTACTATATAAATTATGCTTAATATGATTCAAGATGAAAGCCCAGCAGCTCTTCTGTGCTTTTTATTATAGTATTTTTTTAACTACCCAATTATTTCAATGTATGCTAATTTCCTTATTTATAAAGATATATATTGTCAATTTCAAGCTTAAAACAAGTAAACCCAACTTCTTCCTATTCAATAACAAATGAAGAATGTGAATAGATTACAATCCCCAATATGGTTTTTTTTATTTTCACATTTTCATTTTCTGAAATGGAGGAAATTCACGTCAGACAGACAAGCGGGGAATCACGTGACAACATTTGCACGTGTTTTTTATTCCTGTGTTAAACCTATACACTAAGTTGCTGACATTCTTGTGAACTAATTTTATCTAATTAAAATATATGATATTGCATTTTATGCATTATTCTAGTGTATATATTTGTAAGGAAAAACTCTCAACAACTCTTTGATATAATTTTTGTTTATTCTAATTTATTTATCTAATTAGGTATTCGTCTGCTTCAAATAGTGTTAGCTGGTATATTTATTTAGGTTGGATCCTAGCACCTGGTACACAGTGAAGTTATTTTAATTCTTAATTAATTTAGTAGTTATTAATTATATATTTTTGTGCAAGAATGGCTTACAGTATATAGGATCAATACAACTTCTTTTAAAAAACTTCCAACTGTTTGACTATCGAATAACAATTGTATCATTTCCTTAAAAAGAACTCACTATTATTATCAAAAACAGTGTCAGTTAAGTGTATATAATATAAAAAATGTCTGTTTATAATTTTAATTCATAATTCAAAGTCAAGAGAAAATATTTATTCTGAAGTAAAACAATTTGATGATAATTTGTGAAAGGAATGTTTACAAAAATTAAATAAATTTTTCTTTGATTTTTACATTTCACAAATTGATTTCTAAATTATTAATAATTATTCTTTACTGTTAAAAATTGATGTCATTTCTTTCTTTAAATTAAAATAAAATATTCTTAAGGGGAATGATGCCATCGCAAAAGGCAGCAATTTTTAGAAATGATCAAATTTAATTTGATGATTTGTTATTTTATTTTTTGAAGTACATGTTAAACTTGCAAAAACGTTTGTTTCTTGAAGCCTGTGTATATAGAACATTAGGTAATATGAAAGTTTTAAATAAATGCAGATAATCATCTTTTAGTAAAAGTGTAATTTTTTTCCATCGCCCTTTTTTCCCCATTTTGTACATAAAATATTAGAGTTGATATGGTATTTATCCTGTGATGAAAATGAATTTTTTTAACACTTTATTTACATCAAGTTTGCCTACCTACACTTAAAATTTGAATGAATATTTTATTTTACTGTGGAACAGTTACTGGATGAAAATGAACTTTATTTTTACAATGTATTGCATATAAAAACTTTATATATATGTATGTGTTTTACAATATTATGGAGCATTTAAAGATATTTTAAATGTTTCTAATAAAATAACATTCTCCATCTTTGACCGTCTGATTTATTTAGTAATTATTCTTTAAAAATGTTTGGAATTTTTTTTTAGAAATGATTGTTAAAAGTAATAAAAGAAAATACTATTTCATTTTTTAGTTAAAGAAATTATTCATATAAATATATAATTTTCAGGATATATTCATTGTAATGTGATTATCCATTATTATGAGTTATTTAATTACATATAAAGTACATATTCAGGTCTAATAATTAACTAAATGATTATAACGAGTTGTTTCTATATGTATTAACTGTTTTAATACTTTTCTCTAAGTTGCAGTTACTATAGCAAGTGCACTTTAAGCACATTAAAATTAATAAAGAGTTACCTTCAGTCATGCATGTGTACAGAATTCTTAAATGTCCTTGTTATACTAAGCATCAAAAAAGAAATTGCAAAAAATTTTAACTTTTCTGGGGAAAAAAATGCACTAAATGAACATGTGTTTGTAATTTTACTCATTAGTACAATGCTTTGCAGAACTGAATAGTTATCTATTGGAAATTGCACTTTTATATCTGGGTTACTAAATATAATGCATGGGTATGCAACACTTGGATCACAAATTAATGTTACTAATGCTAGTATGAACTATATTAAAAGTTTGCATTACAATTTTTTATGACAAATTGAATACTTTTTTTAAATGTCTTTGTATAAAGTGCCTTTAACATGTTGATCTACTTTTTAAAAATTATTATACAATATTAAGGGAATGTTTCATCAGAAAAGGTGCAATAATTATCTGAAATTCAATTGAATTATCTTTAGTCTTAAATATATTTTTCTTATTGAACTACATATAATTTACAAAAAATAATAGTATGATTTATCTATACACAGTAGATGGCTCCAAAATATTAGTTAAACTTGTAAAAAAAAATTTTTTAATTTACTTCTTTAAGCTATTGTTTATTTTGTATTGATAAACAATATCCATTATATTTATCTGTTGATGAAAATGCATTTTGTTTTTTACAACACAAGGATTGCAAATAAGATGGAAGAAATTCAACACAATATATATATATATATAATGAATAGTTACATAAAATTTCCATTCACAATTTCTACTAGTTATGTCTCTTGACCAGGTATTTATGCTTAACGTTAAATACTCCAGTTCCATTTCTTGCAAACGTAAAACTTATTTGAAGAAATGTACTCTCTATGTTATCACTAATATGAATGAAAAGTATCCCTTTACATATAATTATATTTATACTTTAAAAAAAAATGGAAGATAAAACAACATCAGAAAAAAAAAGATACAGAATTCTCTCCGAAATTTAACGTTTGAAAATATATTAATAAAGATTAAAATCATTATTACATCAACAAGTTACCAAAATTTATTATGAATAAATTGAGTTCCATTCTAATCAAAATCCCAGTTTCTACTACTTACAAGAAAGTTAACTAATTATAGCATTGTTTTACCAGGACAATCTTATCTCAAAAATATGTGATTTTGGCCAATTAACCCCTTAAATATTTTGAACAAGATTTTCTGTATTTCTCTTTGTGATAAATATAAAATTGATCCAAATACTTTTCTTGGGTCAATATTGGTAAGTAACTCATGCAACAAATTTATTCAGGACTTATAAGCAGGATAATGTCAATATACATGAGTCTTTTAGACTTTTATATTTATGTAAAAATAAATATAATGATATAAAATCAATCCAATCTATAATGATAAATCATCTACATATTGTGCAAACACCAATATAAATGCATATTTTTTATAAATAGTAAGAAAATTTGCACATCTCTGTGATAGGTTTATACCACACAGTCAAACTCTAATAAACAGATGCGTTAATCAATATCACACAAATATGTTACAATTTTTATTTTTTTTGTAAAAGAACTATGGATTAAAAAATGACTATTTGATTTTGATCATGTAGTTGTGAGCAAGACTTTTATTTTTAATATATAGAGGCAAATTTATTCTATTATACACATTTTAGTTTTAAAACTTTAATGCCTTAATTTTTTACCATATTTGTAATTCAATTCTTGATAAATTAAATCTTTTGTCTGAAATAGTGCAGCGAATAAAGACTTTCAAAATGCTGCAAAATTTTTTTACGTGTAATTTTACAAATGGTAAATGATTATATTGATTTCTAATGTTTGAAAGTGGTACTTGATTCATCATTTAGTGTAAACATTAATGAAGTTGCAGTAAATTAAGATATTTTTCCATTTTTGTAGTGAATACTTCTCAAAAATGTTTTTTTTTTCTCAGTAATATTGTTAAATTATAAAGTAAAGTAAGTTAAAAAAAATACTTGTTTTTGATATGACATGTATGGTTACATATCAGATTCTTGTGTTCTAATTTTAGATAGTTAAATACTTAAGTACCTCTGTTACTACTCTGAAGATGCGTAAAATAAGTAAAACTTAAGTTAATTAAACATTATATGTTCTCAATACAACTTAATTTAAAATACACAAAAATTTGCTTAAGTAAACTAACATATTTTACTTTCTTATGTATGTTCTCTATAAGATTTTATTTAAAATAAACAAAAATTTGCTTTGAAGTATTTACATGCTTGTGAAAGTCTACATCTCTCCAAAATCCTTTTTGAATAGGTTTCTTTCGTGAAGACAAAAATAGTGAGAATAAAGCTTGGTTTAAGCTGGCGTCAGAATTGAAAATATTCTTCAAAGTAATTGTATACATAATATGAGGAGATGGTTTATAATCCTCACGTTTCAACAGGCTTTCAAAACACTCATATTTTACACTGGTATATGAAAAAAAGTGATTTTTTCCTCAATCATATTTTCATTGATTGAGCAACCATTTTAGCAAAATGAGACATTTTTAAAAGTACAATGTGAAACAGCGATAGCAAAATAGTCCTAGCAATAGTAGAAAACAAACCGCAGCGTAATCATGTGACACAGTTTTCACGTGATCGTGACGTCACATGAATTTAGTCCATTATGCAGAGGAGAAAGAGAAAAAGAAATATAAGTGTTGGAGAAGAAAATGTTAATGGGTAAATAAAGTTACGCAATTTATCAAGACCAAAATAGAAATGTGTAAAAAGTTATTATGAAGTACTGAGATTGTTTTATCAGAATTTGACAAACTCTTGGCTGAAACTTTGGTAACTTCCATATATATATAAACATGGTTTTAATTACATGAAAGCAATAAAAAGATGATATACATTGAGAAAAATTTTAGTTTAGTTTACATTTTTGGTGACTGAGGAAAAAAAAATAATACCAAATTGTGTCCACAGCATTTTTTTTAAAAATAGATATTAAATACAACTGAGAAATTGCATGGTAGGTTATAAAAATAAGATGCACTAAATAGGATCTAACTCACAGGTTGTGTTTATCCTTTAAATGAATTCAAATACCATTGCTTGTATTCCAAAAATCAAATCTTATAAATTCAAATTCAGCTTAGTACAATGTTTATTAGTAACTTTAGTTTTATATATTTAGAATAATAGTTTAAGATGTAGTAAGTATAGTTATCATTTCTTCTGTACTTTTTATTTTGCCTTTTTGAGGAAATTTTTAAAAGGATGCATATAGAAGTTAATACTAATAAACATACTAATCAGAAGAGAAAATTTAAAAACTAAACAAAAAAGCTTAAAGAGGAAAATATTTGGTCATGAGCTAAAGCCAAGACAAAGAAGTAAGTGTTTTATATTCATCTAGAATTGAATTCATATGATGCAACTTTAATGAAAGTGTATAAGTAATTCATATAAAGATACCACAATTATAAATAACAGTAAAACAATGAATATTCAGACAAATGTGACCCTAATAAATATGTACATTAATTACATAGAATAAAAAGAAATCTTTACTATTTTTTTTTTTAATTTCACAAACAAAAGCATTTAAAAATTCAGTAAAAATATTTCTCTATTTTGATTTATTTTTTGTTAAAGTGTAGTATGGAGGGGGGCGATGTCAATTTCTTTTGGCGACCCAAATCAATTGCCAAGCTACCTCACTTAGCGAAAAATGTTCGAAAGCCACAATGAATTTGTTATCTCACCATAATATCTATATGAAAATTGCCAAATCCAAAGGCATTTTACTACATTTTAACCAAATAATTAAAACTACTTCAAAAACAAGATCAAATAAATGTTTTGAAGTAAATTTATAACACTTAAATTTTTTTAATAATTAAATTATAAGGGTGCTTATACATACCTTTTATTTTATAAATAAGATTAAAATAGGAATTCATAAAATAAAGAACATTGTAAAAAAAATATAAAAATAAACTTTCATAAAATTTCATATAAAACACTGGCATAATTAAAATCAAGCAATTTTTGGAATAAAAAATAAATTGATGGTCACATTTCAACTGCATTATAAATATTCAAACATTCAGAAATTAACTTTACATTTTTATAACACTTTTGATTAGTTATATAACAGTTTAGATTTATAGTAATAAATCAATAATTTCTGAAGCACAGCGTCAAAAAAGTAATACATGCTTTAAAAAAATAAATTTGGAGTAACTCGCTTTTCAATGTATTACACGTCAAGATAAAAAAAAAATAAACAAATAAGGTTACAAATAAAAAACCGGTATTTCAAAAATTGCACACATAACTGACCGACAAATTCGATAGAAATCTTCGCTAATTCCCGTGAATACATGTAAAAATAGAAAAAAGGATAGTCAAAAGATATAATGATTACTTTAAACATTGTGCGGGGAAAGATGAAAATGTACTTGATACCGGATGAATGAATACCCTAAATAACTTTTTGCGCAATTGATGTAGAATTATATAATTTAAAATTCAGAGCAACTGAGAAATGCAAAATAAATTTTTAAGTGCTGAAGATAATAATTACGCATTACTTAGGGAAGAAATCATAAGAATACGCAGAATTAGAAATACACATGTTTTCTGTTTTGCGTAATATCAGCTAAAAGTTTGGAACTGTCATAAAACATTACGTGTAAAAACTTAAAGTATCAAGAAACATTTTCATTTTCAAACAAAGTATCAAAACATTGTTATGCGTCAGAACTTACTTCACTCCAAGCAATTAAATCATCACAATTCCGATCCTCCACTAATTTCCACAGCTTTACAAGGAAAGCCGGGACATTTGAAGAACTTGAATCAAAAGAATGCATTGCACATTCAAAGAAGCAATGGGATTGTCTTCAACAAAACGTTATTTTCTTTATATGGAAACAATATACATTTATCATTTATTCGACTCATGTAAAACGAGTTGAATCACAACAACACAAAAAACTTCTGAGAATAACACCAAATATACTCTTCTTTACTATTGCCATTGTCAGTCAATGAAATTTCCTGATTATGGAGGCAAAGGAAACATTCAATAGATATTACATAACTTTTTCAAGTAATCATACATTTTGTATCAAAATCAGACAAAATGTTATATTGACTAAATAAATATTTTGAAAATACATGACAAAACAGAACAAAAAATATCTGCAAGTCTCCAAATTTTGTATTTATATTTGTTTTTAATGTACATTCATAATAAAATACTGAAATGTATTACTTTCACTCAAAGAAAATAAAGTAAAGATTTGTGCTATGGCAATATTTTTAGCAATACTAATGATGCTTGACATTATTTAGACTAGCAGTCATTAATAGTTTACTCGGGCTTCCCTCCTATGTTTATATCAATCAATCAATCAAGAACTTCGAAATTATAATTCTAAACTAGTATAAAAAGTAAAATATATGTGTTACATGAAGTTCATGTCTTTTCAACTTATAGTATCTTATTCATCTAACTTTGCTGTGTTTTCCTCCCGTTTCTTGAGAAAACACCACAAATATTTATTATATTCCGAAAATATATATGAGATCAAAAACATTGTTGGACATGAATTTGCTCCCTGAAACTTGTCTATTTATTTAGAAAAAGATCTTGGATAATGTACTAATTATATTTTAGAAATTTGTATAAAATATAATGTCCAAACCCACAATTTTACGTACAGTGTGTCTTTATGCTTTGGGATTCATTGTTCGATTTATATTTCTGAAATCATCTGCACTGACTAATGCCTTGGGAAATCGAGTGGAAGTTTCCACTCCCATAACATCTTGGAAGAAAGGTTAATTAATTTTCATACTAATAGTTTTCAGGTTCCCTGATTATTAATTGTTTCATTTATATTTTTGCTAGCAGTAAACGATAAGAAAAACATGTATAAAATAAATCGATAAAGTTAAAAGGAATATAATGTATGAGAATATTTTATTAACAACCTTAAAGCATCTCATTGAAATCTTTTTTTTTGTCATTGTAAGGTTATACGAAATGCTAGGAAATTAGCTTTTCATTGTGAAATGCAATTAGTAACTTTGTTTGTACTTTGAGTTATGTATTCTCCTTATAAAGTTAAAAGGAATATAATGTATGAGAATATTTTATTAACAACCTTAAAGCATCTCATTGAAATCTTTTTTTTTTTTTTGTCATTGTAAGGTTATACGAAATGCTAGAAAATTAGCTTTTCATTGTGAAATGCAATTAGTAACTTTGTTTGTACTTTGAGTTATGTATTCTCCTTTAGTAAGATTTTTTGTCTGATTTCCAAAGACTTTAAACTAGTTGTTTGGCAGTATTTAGTTGGAGCTTGCATATTAGCTCATTGACTAGAAAATGGACTAAATTCATGACGGTCACATGATAATATAAACACGTGTTCTACATTGAATTCAAAACTGACAATAAACTAGCTCATACTTTTTATTTTATTTGTAAAGCTTAGGTAAAATTTCAAATTGCATAGTTGGGTAAAGATGCCCAAGAGTTATAAAAAGAAATTTCTGCAAAAAGATTTTAAAATTAAAGAAAAGAAAGTCTTGTTTTGTACATGTACTCTTAAATAAAGTGACAAATATTTTTTTTAAAAAAAGTTACTCTAAAAAGCGTAATTTGGCAATAACGAAGTGCATGAACTGATTTGCTGAAAATAGATAATTGCATTTATCGTGACTATAACATCACATGTGTTTTTGAACTTGATTGGCTGAAAACACGTGGTTTAAAATTATCATGTGATTATGACGTCACATGAATTTAGTCCATTGGCAAAAACTTTGAAGATTTTGCTGAGATAAAATTCAATCAGCTTGTGTTGTTGTTACTTATTCCACCTGATCGACAGTAACATCAGATCAAGGTTCACGAAATTCATCCTAGCTAGGGGCTAGATTTTTAAGCCTGTCATTAGTCTAAGCTTTGAGCACCATGCAGGTGACAGTATGGTTTTGCTCGGTTCCACCCCAATTTTGATTGAGAACACCCTGGGGGCAGTCAATGGCCTCCCATCTCTCTTCCCCTTCCACCAACCTCATGAGAGGACTTGCAGTTGAACGGTTATTTAGAGTACCCCTATACCACGAAGGCACTATACATTTACAAACGTCCATACTGTCACAGGGACTTGAACCCAGGTTCTACAGCACTGCAGTTAGTTTCACTAACCATAATACCAGAGGGACAACTCAATCAACTTGTTTTACAAGTTTATTGTTTTTCAAGATCTACAGGAATATTTTTTCATTATTCCCTGATGAATAGTTTGCTATTTGGTGAAAATGTTCAATATACTACTGTATGTGCTGTTTAGTCCTATAAAAATAAATTTTAACTAATGAAAACAGTTCATTTTAAAAGGGCTTTATCCAGTGGTATTGCCTGTCAAGTTTTCAAAATGAAAAGTTCTTCCCTATTTTTCTCAGTTTCTGTATTCATAAACGTAAGTTAAAGTGTTCAAAATAATTTTTCATTTGATGTTTTCTAAGGTAATATTCTCATGAATATAAGGACTATAATTGGATGTTATGCCTCTATTTTCACTGAACTAATTTTTAAATAGTATTAAATTTAAGATATGAATTGGAAGAAATTGGGATTTATTGAGTTTTCAATCTCTTCCTGTAGAAAGTTAGCAGTAATTCCAAGCACTTATGTCAGTAACAAAGCCTTTTTATAATTGAATGGGTCATTGTATATAGTAACAGTGGTATACAGTTTGCATGCTAGTAAGCTCTTTTCTAGTAAGCTCTTTATATTAGCAAGGAATTAGTAGAATTATTACTAAGTTAGAAGCCAAACCCAATTCATCTAATGCCAACAAAAATATTCTGAAAATGTAAAAACTCACCAAGTGGTAGGATTTTAAATTGAAAATCATTAGTATCCTCTTTGTGAATATGTGGGTTATGCTATGCTTAATTAAAGACCCTTTGTCTGTTTTGACTACTTTTCTACTAGAAGTTAACATTATTTATTTATTTATTGGCAACAGAAATAATTGCCAAAAAGTTCAAATGGAAAATTTTGGGTAATTTTTTTTAACTTTTAAACTCTGTTTTTATTCTATACTCAATGGCATAACGTACACCCCCGCAATGCAGGGGCTCAGGGACTCTTGGGGGCCCAAAGCTTGACTGACGCTAAATACGTATTTGGGCTTGGGGTCCAAAATGTGAGTTTGCAGGAGGGCCCTAATATGCTTTGTTATGCCACTGTCTATACTCTGTTCTGTTTTTACTATTTCCAGCAAATGCTCAAAGTTGGACTAATAATAACAAATATTAAAATATTCCCTGATGTTATAAATTATTTTTAATTCTCATAAATTTGAATTTTCAAAGATTGGTAGTACCCAGAGCATTAACTTTAATAATAGATCAACCTGTCTTAATGCAGTTGTTTTAAAAATTCCATGCCATTTTTTTTTCCTTTTTAATTCATCTGTAAAGAAAGAAAAAATACTAACAAATGAAATTTTTAAAATAATTATATGTATAACAAGGCTTCACTAATTCTATAGCCCTTTAAACTTGAAATTTTTTCCTATAATTTTAAATAAATATACAATATAAATGGAAAAACTAATTTTGACCTGTAATATATGATAACTGTATTAATATTTATGGGGGTTTTAAATAATGTATAGTGATAACCATCCAAAATGTAGCAGCATGAAGGAAAGATACAGTATATAGATGTGAAATTTACACCACATGTAGACTGTAATGAAACCTTATTAATATTTCAGTATGTATGCCATTCATAGCTAGGAATTTCACTTTTAATTATATAAATAGAAGAATAAAAGGTGTTTAAGGGTACTTATGTATTATCGCAACATTATATGAAGCGAAGCACATGAGATTGCCAATTCAGTGCATGCAACATATGGGAAATCGGGGTTGCCAACTTGGCAAGAATGTTGACATTGTTGCGATAATAGGTAAGTACCGGAATTATGTTTTCCTACAGTTTTTTTTATTAAAAAGTCTTGTGTGTCTTACTAAAAAAACAGTAAATCATTTGTTCACTTTTTTGCATTTGACATAAAAAATAATTGGATTTTTAAAGATTGTGGATTATTATTCTGAATCGATGCTCATGCTGGAGGAAATCAAGTCACAATTAGGCGAATATGGAATCAGTGGATGTATGAGAGACTAATCAACCAATGGTTATGATCCAGCATCTCTCATCACTTTTCCATACGTAAGGATAGGTATTGTTTTGCACATGACAATGACAAATGACAGTTAAATGTAAAGAATTCGAATGCAAGAATTGGTCTGTTGCAAATAATTTGTAACAACCTGTATTATTCAGCATTTTCTACAGCTAAGAGGTATTTTAGCAAAATGCTCATTGTAGGGATTTATTGATAGCATTAAATTGATTACACATCAATATCCATTAACAAGTGAATGCTATGGTGTTTTTTCAGAACATTAATTATGTCAATATCTGGATAGTTGTATTCGAATCATGCTGCTCCTTGGACAATCTGTAATTTTTGCATTGTGCGTTGCCATACCAATCCTTTACTTGGAGCTATAATTAAAATTCTGTTTGATTTTTGATCCTGCTTTTATTTATTTGCATATGGCATGTACTTTGAAAAGTAAAAAGTTATGTCTAAACTTTTAGAATTGGTTATCATTCCTTACTTTCACTTAACCTTCTGCATTTTATTTCACCAAGATTGCCTGAAACCATGGCCGCACAATATTAAACAATTCTTCCTTTAAGATTCATAAATTACTATAAAATTTGACACAAACTGGTTCATTCTGGTAATATTCATTTTAACAATTTTAAATTGACCTTTTTTTTTTTTTTTAACATTTAGTAAAACAGTTGCTTATTTGTACTAGAAGTTAACTATATTTTTTTTTCTTTATGGAAAAATTGAAAGAAAATGTTTTTATTAAAGAACTATTCAGTTATTCAATAATCATTTAACTTTGAATAGTTTATACTAAAATAAGATGACATATTTTGTTTTATTATCTTTGATTGCTGTGTATGAAAGGGAAAGTTTAATATTTTCCAATTTAATATTAACCTTCTAATATAATAAGATTATTAAATTTTTTGTTTATTTAGTTATACTTGTTTTTTTTTCAAAAATGTTCAATTAATATTGGTGTCTAATTATTTTTATATTGTTAACTATAAGATTTTTTCTTTTAAATTAAATTAATTGAATTAACTTTTTAATTTATCCTTTAGCTATTGAAGGTGTAAATTTATGGAAGCATGGAACTAATCCATATGATAGTGATATCTTTCATGAGGTAAGATAAATTATGACAATCATTAATTAACTATGACCCAAATTGAAAATTAATGAAAATATTTTGTTACTATGAAAGCATTAGGTTACTTTTTTTTAATGCTTAATTACCATATTAGCTTGAATATAAAATAATATTTTTTTTACTAATAATTTCCTGTTAAAACAAGATATCAATCATTGGCATGGCAAAGCAATTTTAACGCTTTTTTCACGTGTTGTATTTTACAATAGGAAAATTCGGGAAAACTATGGGAAAATTTAAATATGATTCGGCTCATCTAGAGCACAAATGCGACCAAATGCCGAACACCCGAGGTCAATTGGTTGCTTATTGGCTGAGAAAAAGGTACGACAAATTATGGAATGAAGCCTAAATTTGCGTCCTAATAGCGCTTTTGTTCCACTACGTGAAAAACGCGCTAAAAATTGAAGCACACTAAATTTGAGGTCTAGGTAATTAAATGTTCCTTTAATTTACTTCTTGATACTTCCCGAATGTTACCTAATTTTGTTTTATGCTAAATTTTATTGCCATAAGTGCAGTATATGTTACTAATTATTTTAAAATAAATGCCTTTCTGGCTGAATAATATTTTCAAATTCTTTCAAGAAAAATGAGTGGAATACATAGAATTTTTCAGCATTTTTTTTTCTTAATGTCTGTATAAAAGATTTCAATATTGCATTACATTCAGGCTAATATGATAATATTAATGCTTGCACAATACACGTAATAATTAATTATGCCATTTAATGCTTACAACTTTAGAGTTAGAACAAAGAGTTTAGGTTTAGAACAAACTTTTTTTTTTCCTGTTACCTGATTTTTTTAAGAATTATCACTCTGATGTACTAAAAACTTATTGTCCATTTAAAGTTTATAGGTAAAATAAAGCATTTTTGTTTAAAACAAATTTGATTCTCATGTATTTTTAATAACTTATCTGAAATTATTACAAAAGTAATTGCTAACAGAAAATTTTAATAGCATCAAAAAAATGTAAAGTTATGTTTTTGCTAACAGAAAACTTCATGAGTGAAGGAAAAGATTATAACTTAAGTTTTAATTCCAATTCAATTTCTAATCTGTCTGTATATTTTTTTTAAGAAAATTAATGTTACAAATCAGGTTTCCTTTTTAAAATCATGACAAAAGACTTGGTCAATTTTACAAAATACAATTTTACAGATCTTTCTGCTAAAACCATGTACTCTTGATGACACAGTAACCAAAATTCCATTAGTGGTACTTTCTCGTATGTCTTTGAGTGATTTGTCATGTGGTATTTCAATAATAAACTCAATATCTAAATCTGAAAGGCTTTCAAGTAATATAATGGATTCTAATCTGTATTTGTTTGCTATTTATTGGGAAAAATATTTAAAATTAATCACCAGGCATAGCAATTGTTCTATTATAGGAATTGAAATCTCATCCAGCAATGAATTCGCATTTTATTCATTTTGTGGTTCAGTTTACTGTATTAAAGATTTTTATTTTATTTGTATTTTCTTCCAACTTCCACATAACATGATCACTAATTGAATTTTTGCATAGCAGTTACAATATTTCTTGCATTTTAAAATCAGTAACATTGTTTCCTTATACAGTTAGATTTTAATTATTCCTAAAATCAAAATATCATGAAGATAAGCTGTTTTCAGTAACAAATAAACATCATGCTAGCTGCTTTTAAATTACATTATTAATTGTTGAAGTATATTGCCCTGTGTGAATGTTGAAACTACTTTCTTCAACATAAGTCTTTTGAAAACATTTTATTTTAACTGCCATATTATCTTTCGGTGTAAAAGTAGTTTACATTCATTCCTTATTCCTCAGGATATTGCAAAAAATGTTCTTGAGCTAAGTAGTTATTCTACAAAGTTCATCAACTTTATATATTCTTGCATCATTGCATTTATAAGTAGACATTTTTTTTTTTACCTCTAATGACTCTCTTTGGATGCTAGAATGTACTTCTTTGCAGTCTGGTGTTGAAAGTTTGTTTCTCTGAAAAAGTCCATTTTGAGCATCAGCCAAGACACATGGCTGCTCCTTCTCTGCTAAGATCCACACATTTCATTTTTCAATGCCATTTTGATAAAAGTAACTGTCACATAATATTTAAATATTTTTGTGGCTGTTGTCAGAGGTTTTTACAAAAGAAATTCTTCCTGAGTTATATTGCCTAAGTCATTTCTTACAATCTACCTTGAATTGTGCTTATCTGATATATCTGTACTTTTATCAAATTTTAAAAAAGAAACAATTTTTTTTTAATGAAATATGCAGGTTCCTTCAATATTTTCAGCCATTTCCATGATTCTGCATTTCACTATGTTATTTGACATAGTCAGTGAATCTGTTCTGTTTTTCTTCTCACATCTAAAAAGCTATTTTCATTGATGGTGTTATTCATTTTTTGAAAGCAGTGCAAGAATACTTGGTCTGAACCTTGGTCCCTCCTTTACCTAGTAATTACTTTAAGTGCTTCATTATTCCTTTCCTTTAGGAGTTCTGTTCTACGGCTGTCTTCGCCAAATGTACTTGAACCTGAACTAAAAGTTGAACACATTTTCATTCAAGAAAATGTCTCTTCATAAAAATTTGCAACATTACAATTCATACATCTATTTATAATATAGCATTTTTAAAATTTCAAAATATTCCATAAATACTTATTTTTTCATTTTAATACATAATTAAGTAGTTCATTTAGCATTGGGGGATGGAGGCAAAAGGTGAAACACATGTATACTAAAAAAAATTGGATCAGTTCTGTAAAAATGAGAATTATAATAAAATATTTTGTTCCTTAAAGAATAGCGAAGCCAACATATGATATTAAGGCTGGAATATCTTTGTATCTGAAAAAAAATTCCAAAATCTGGTCCTATTCTTTAACATTGCGCTAAGACCGCCTTAAATTGAAACTGAGAAAGTTGGGGATTCAGCATACTAGTTCCATTTCCATGTCTTTCATTAGTTTCAGTGCTTTTTTTTATGATCTGGTACTTCTCTGCAACCAATCATTTGGAAAACCCTGATTTAGATTATTGCAGTGCAATTCTTATACTTGTTGTTGTTACTAATGCCACCTGTGTGACGATTTCAGATTAAGGCCCGCGAAATTCAGTATGGCAAGGGTCTAAATGTACGCCTGTTGTTAGCCATAGCTTTGAGCACCATACAGGTGACAGTACATTTTGGCTCAATTCTACCCCAATTTTGAGGAAGAACACCCTAAGGGTGGTCAGGTTCCTCCCACCTCTTTTCCCCTTCCAGAAACTTCATGAGAGGACTTACGGCTCAACGGCTGTTAAGAGTACCTCTGTACCACAAATGCATTATACATTTACAAACATCCATGTCTTCTCCGGGATTCGAACCCAACCCCAATGGCACAGTAGCCAGCATCGCTAACCACTATACCAGATGGGCGACATTCTTATGCTTACAGTTTTTTAATGGAGTGCATTTGATAAAACACACAAAGCTTTCTTTTTATTTAAATAAAAATACATTTCAATTAAAATATTCATGCTTAATTTTTAAATATTGTGTGAATATTCATTAAATAACTTTGAATGGTAGAAAAAGATTTCATTTTTACTTAGATCATGTGTAATCATACTTTTAAAGTAATATTCTTATTTGCTAAAATGATTGTACATTTTTATTATTTAAGTATGCTAAACTTAGTATTTGGGCCAATACCTTGGTATGATAAATCTGTAAATACAAGAAAAACACTAAATTTCTTATTAAAAAAAAAGTAATATTCACATTTAAGTGTGATGCTAAGTAACTCTTGTGTTGCTTTTAAGCATTGATTAGTGCATTTTATGTCAAGGAAAATGTAGGTTTTATTTTATTCTTCATCCTTAAATAGAAGATAATTCATGAATTTAAAGGGAAAGGGATTGTTCATTCAAATTTTTATTTTTATAATGTCAAGTTAAAATAAAACTTCATTTGTATAGTAACTTATTCTTCTGAGTACATGTTTACAATCATCTAAACAAGGAAAGACAATATTTTTTTAAAAATTAAATTTTTAAAAGTATTACTCTTTTATTTGTGAGAAGGAGTTTACTTGTATCACTATCTTTCCTTCATTAGATGAAAATTGGAAAACAAAAATCCTACTACCAGTTTTATCCAGATGAAACTGTAATATGTTTTCTTATTCATTGTCATTGAATCTTTAAGGAAAGTTAAATAATTGAAGGACCGTAGCTTACAAGCCTCTTGTGGCTCTTTACACTGATGATTGTGACTCTTCTCACTTCTTCATTAATGTATTAATAAAAAATAATTATGTTCACTAAAAATTGTTTTCCTGTGTAATTATCTGTTGAAAAAATTAATCTGTATTTACATATACATGTTAATAGGACTGTCTTAAAGTAGTTATTTCAGTATTAAATTGCTTCCATTTAGAGTTTTTTTAGAAACAGTAAAAATATTCAAATTAGTTCCAATTCCATGGGTAGATGCTCATCAATTTCCAGTAATGGTTACTTATTTGCATATACTGGGTTTCTGGAACACTTTTGAATAGGGCCAAGAGATGCACTTTAATACTTATAGTACTCAACTGTAAAATGCAACTTTTCAATTTACCTTTTTTAAAATTATAACGAGGAATGTATTTTATATGAGTCTTTATATTTATTATAGTAATGTTTTTTGGCAGTAATAATTTTCTATTCACTGCATTTATTTATGAATAATTTTAAGACATTCACATATTTCATGTTATAGAGTCCTCTTGGATTAGTTACTTATGACTTCATCTTAACACATTTCCCTGATTGGCTTCCAGTGATTTTTGCGGTAATGTTGCTTAGAAATTCTTTAATTTATTTGATTTTTGGATAAATTTCTAATGATCTGCTATTATTTTACAAAGATTAGTAGCATATAATAAATTTTGTTCAATTTCTTTAAAAATTTCAAATCATAATTTCAGCAAAGTGATAGAAAATATTATATATATATATAAGCACTTCCCTCTCCCAATAATCTATTATAACCTCATTTTTTTTCTCAAAAATATAACAAAAAGAAGAGAAAGAAACAATTATTAATATTGTTTAATTTTATTTGTTAAAGATGATTTATTTTTTAAAATTTAGTTTATTTTAGCTTGTATTTAAAAAATATAAAAATTTCTCTAAATGTAATTTTTTTGAAAAATTCATGTATTTTTTCTGCGTTTTCTATATATATATATATTACTTAAAATAAAAGGTTGTCTGTTTGAAGTTTGTGATGTTAAGAAAAATATTATCTATATTTTAAATCTTTATTTCTTTCAACAGATTTGTGATGTTTTAACTGCTGTTGTTCTGTCACTTGTAGCAAAAATTTATGTGAATAATTCAGTAAGTAAAAACATGTACATATTTTAAATGTATTTGTCCAAAAAAAAGTCTTTTATTGAAATAAAAATTAGATTATCCTATTTTATAAGTTGAATAATAATATGTGTTTTATGAGTTTTTGCACAAGAAAAAGATTAAAAAAATTCAAGTTTTTGCAAAATTTTGCTGAAAAGTTTCTTAGTTATGGAACTTTAAAAATGGATGTACTTATAAAGAACTGCTTAAAACACTTGATAACAAAACCTTCTGCCTAACTTTTTTAAAGTTTCTACACTAAGTAATAGAGAATTATTTTCTTATTTTAAAAAATAAATAAAAAATTTAAAGGTACTAATAATTAAAAACATGTACAAAAAGGAGAGTAAATATTGGCAGGGGAGGGGGGTGTTTAAGTATGAATTATGTCTAAAATTAAACAATGAGTATTGAGATAGTAAGTGGCTTAGCAGAAACTAAATATAATCACTGAATAATTTAGAAGGTGCAATTTTTTATTGTTTTATTAAAACATTTAAACCATTTTGGAAAATATTTACATGTGTGAATGAACATAATCCCTAACTGTTAAGGTATCAATTTTTTATAATTAAAAAAAATATTTACAATGGTATTTTTAAAACACTTGAGAAGAGAAAGTTTTTTGGATTATCTGCCCCCCCCCCCTGCCACTTTATTATTTTTTGTAGATTTTTATGTATTTGTATATATTTTTTAATATTTTTCAACATTAAAGTATTGCTATGTTTTTCATATTAATTAGATGAAAAAAGAACAAAATGAAAAAATACCTGATAGTTCAGAACCACTGCTTTTGAAATCAGAAAATATAGTATGGGTACCATTTTATGTTGCAGCTGCGTAAGTAGAAATTTGAAGACCTAATGTTTGGAAAAAAGTTTAAGCCTATTTTTTTAAATGATGCATATATATATATAGTGTATAATATATATATATATATAATTTCAAAAATATACACAAAATAGTTATAAATCTAAGATAAGTATAGTCATGATAGTATAAAGTCTTAGCCACAGTAGTACTAAAGCAAACTCCTGGCCTTAGGAACCAGGATTGCAGGTTTAAACAAAGTTTTGTGGCCAGCCACAAAACCAAATAGGTATATGCACTATATATATATATTACACACTATATATGCACTATATGTGTGTGTAAACTTTCTCTTTATTTGGAGGGTTCATGTAGTTTTTCTTCTGGTTACCTTAAATAAACATTTAATTTTATGTTAAATATCTTTCAGAATAAAAAAATAAATAAAACAATTATTTTACTATCCTTCTTTCTGTGCCCATTGCAAGAATAGTGAAAGCAAATACGTTAATAATTTTTAAATATGTTTTTTAAAAAATGACAGTCTTATCAGTTCTTTTATCAACCTTTAAAAACTTTTAGAAAGAAGTATGGCTTTCTATTATTAAAGTTTAAAATCCAGTGTCCCCCTTTTTTTGTGTTAATAAAAAAAGGTCTTTCTCTTAAAATATTTAACAGAAAAAAACTTAGATATCATATTTTTATAGGTTTTTGACCTTTTCTTCCTTCTTCAACTGTCAATGTTTCTCAGTGTATTGCTGTGGAAAAAGTAAAATAATAAGATAATTATTTTTAAAAAAATCTAATCTTTTTTCAAAAGCTGTTACCATATTCCCATACACACATTCACCATTATCACTTTATTTAATATTTATCTTTGAGAATTTATGTTCTATTTATCTTTTGGTATTACTTTATACAAATATTTCTTTGATTTTACTTAATATATAAATCTTTACTAGATGTTTTTATTTTTATTTTGTGGAGTATGAATTTAGTATAAACAGTGAATGTTTTTTATGATTTCATTATATATATTGTTGCGTTGATCGGGGTTTAAGGATTTTATGCAAATCGGTCACACAGTACAAGACAGTTCTTAAAGAGCAATGAGAATTTATTGTCGAAAATCCAATCCTTGAAATACAAGATTCAGCAGCAATATTCACAGAATAAATTTCAGAAGGTCTCCACACCTTCAACAGAACTCAGACACAATTATCAATGGGTAAAATACACGTATGTAAAAAATTATTCACAAGCATAGCCGAGCTAATTGGTAATCACGGTCAAGGCAAGTTTACTAATCGCTACTCGAAACAATACTCACAAATCGCTGGTTGAAACACGACTGACTCGTTTCGGCAAGCATCGCTCTATTTATATACCAGCGGAAAGTCCGCTGTCATAGATCGTGAAATTGGTGGATTTATAATTTCTAAAAGAATCCAGAGGGTCCCGAACTCACCAAAAATGGTCACCACAAATTATGCCAACTTGGTTCTATTGCCAAGATTTCGCCAAGTTCCCATTGAATCGCCATTATAACTTTTAAGGACAGCATTGCTTGTGAATATTATAATCTTAACAAAATAAATGTAGCATTTTAAGTAATATAAATGCATTGCACATCTAAATACAAATTATTTACACTATTTTATACAAAATTCGTAACAATATTCTTGTACAAAACTCTTTTCTTTCCCATTTTTATTATAAATTTATATGTTTTCAAGTGTAAAAAAATTAAATTGATAAATTTTATCTGAAAGAGTTATTTTGAATAATTCAACTTAACTTTATATATATATAAAGGAGAAAAGCGACTCGCTCATCACGATATCTCTGGAACTATTAAACCTACAGACTAAAAATTTGCTAGGCATGTTCCTTTCTTGGAGTAAAAATCCACTAAAAACAAATTTTGTGAAAATCAAACCAAAAGGGGTGTTATGGAGGATTAAAGAGCATTATGAATAATTATTCCTATTTTTAAACTATTTGATGTGCAGTCTTGAAATTTGGTAAGCAGATTCCTTTTATAGAGTAGAGGTCTGTCACAAAATAGTTTTTGCAAAAATCGACATCCAAGTGGCTTAAGGGGGGTTATAGTTTATTGTTTCCGTTTGTGAACTATTAGACGCAGAGTCTTGAAATTTGGTATGCAGATTCCTTTCACGGGGAATAGAGTTTCTCTAACAAAATTTTTTGCGAAGATCGACCCCCCAAAGGTGGGATGCAAGGGGTCAAAGGGAGTTACAGAAAAAAACTTGCACATAAGATGCACATAATTGAAATTTGTTAAGCATGCTTATTTTGTTGAATAGAGATTTACTAAAAATGGATTTTAGGGAAATCTACTCCTAGGGGAGCATAGGGTTACTGGGGCATAGAGACAAAAAAAGAATTCCTGTTTTCGAACTACTAGGACTATAATAATGAAATTTGGCTTGCAAGTTTATTTTGTTGAATTGCAATTGGCTAAGAACAGTTCTTTTGGAAATCAACTCTCAGTGAGGGGAAGTATTGATAGTAAAAATTCCATTTTTCCTCTGTTAGATTTAGACTTGAAATTTGGCATGCATGCTGTGGTTGCTATTGCCTAGTGGTCAAGGTAACGGACTTGTGGCTGACATGTCTTGAGTTCGAGCCCATTACCTGATGTGACCTGCAGTGTAGGGCAGTGATGCACGTTAAATCTATCAAAAGCTCAAACATCCTTCCGTTCCTGTGGTGTGGTAGTTAGGAGAGTGATTGCCAGCTCAGGTGCCTTCCTCGTCACTTGATCGTGGTTCAAAATTACGAGGCCCATTGCCAAAAGCTGTCGTGTAGCCAAACAGTGCGACACTAATATTCTCTCACTCACTTGGCACGCATGTATATTTTATGGAATAGAGATTCACTGAACATTGGTTTTCCAGAAATCCACTTGGTTTTTGGGTTATGAGCATGCAAAAATCTTTCAATTCCAATTTTAGAAATTAATTAAAAGTTCTGTCTTTTATATATCACAAGGCAAGAATTAAAGGTATAAGTATATTTTTCAATACAATTGAATTTTTAATGCTAGGACTTAGATATCAATAATTTATATATACATAAGTATAAATATATATTTATAGAGAGAGAGAGAACATCATGAAACACCCAGCGAAGCGGGTAGGTAATGGCTAGTTGATTTATAAATAAATCTTAATACTCTTAGTGTAATTAATTATTAAGGACTAAATTGAAGTTATTATTAATTAAAATGAAGCTTAATACTTCTAGTGTATTAAGCTTCAAATAAAGTTTTGTTATATTTATATAGTATTTATATTTGCATTAATGGTATAACATTTAAATGCATGTGTTCATTCAAATCCCAAACTAATGTTCTATACATGGTTCTATGAAGGTATCTTCTAAGTCCCTATTCAATAGTTTCCTGTGGAGGCAAATCAACAGTTACTTTTCAGAACATGCTTTTGGCTTTCTTCATGCTTTTTACTGTCTGCAGTAAGTATGAATTTTTATATTTGAAAAAAAGCTATTCAAGTTGGTTTTAATTTAACTTGATATAATATTGGTTTAAAGTTGTTTATAAAATTGTATGCATATGTTACAGTACTAGAATTATTTTTAAGATTATCTCCTGTTTCATACATTTTAAAGATTCAGTTTATAATCTAATAAATTATTTCATGTTATGATTTTAAATGGTCTCTACAATTATATTCCATTTAGCATATTTTATTTCTAATTAGTAAACAAATATATAAATAAGTTGACTTTTAAAATTTTTGTATATATTTATGAAATAAGAGAAAAATTATAATTTTTCCTGAAATAGCTTTGTTAAAATGAGTGCTTACTATAAAATGATAGCTGTACTCCATTTCTCTCTTTGTAGCTTCTTTTGAACTTCCTATTCTAAAAATATACCTGTATTCTTTTTTATTTTTCCCTTCAATCCAATCATTAACACTCAATCTCTTATTTTTAATTATAATTTTTGTACCATTGTTAGATAACTTTTTTAATAATATAATAAATTGTGTTTGTTTTAAAAAGTAAATTGGATTTAAATACTAATTTCAAGCTTCTTTTTGAATTTAGAATCTTTTGTTAAGGAGAGGGACATATTTGTAAAATATTTTGGTAGCATTTTCCTAAAATAGATTTGGCTTTTATTTAACTCTAAATTATTTCTCTATTTGAACAAAGGAAGGTGAATTTCAGGGATTGTATAATATAATTCATGAATTCAAAGAAGCTTAAATATTAATAAAATAAACAGGGATACACAAGTTGAGAATTGTTGAATTTTATACATTCATTTAAATGTAGTCACAGTTAAGTTTTCTTACAATTCATGAAAATCTTAGCAAATATTGATATTTTTGCTAATTTTGTACGTTTTTTATATAGTTCTTAAACTACTTTTCTGTTACAAATACTGTTTTTTTTTTGTATGATGGGGCATGTATCTAACAGTAATACATCTGGTGAATTCAGTGGTAGAATGATGACGATCCTTTTTTGTCTTTTATAAGGTTTTCTTGCTAGACGACACGGACATAACACGAACATTAAACATATATGATTAAAACTTAGGTTGTATTATTAGGGCAACCACCCTTCAATTACAGATTACAACTGTACCAAATGGTAGCTCACCTGCCACTGAGCTCCTACACATAACAAAAACAAATGTTTCGCGTTACAGAGCAGCGCCCTCTATACGACGCTTTTCAACACTCCCCACCTGTGAACTTTTAAGTTCACACAAAACATAATACAATAACAAATTAAACAATAAAAAGTTCTAACACTAAAGCAATGTTACATTACAATTAAAATCAAGATATTTAGATACACACATACACAACAAATTACACTTTCGATTACTTAATACAAAATACTAATCATTCTACAAAATATAAAAAAGCAAAGTATGTAAACATTCATTAAAAATTCACATTTACAAAGTGAAGAATTAATATTTGACATATATATAAATTACAGAAAATAACTCAATTAGTTACCAAATTCATATTAAATTAATAATTATACTTCAAGATTATACAGCAATATTGAACTGGTCTTCTTATAGCATTATTTTTAGTTTTAACAAGACAAGAGCGACTCTTACCATCTCTTCCAGTATAAGTTTCAATAATCTTACCCATTGACCACAGATTCCTAGGGAAGCGGTCATCATGTATGAGTACATCATCATCAACCTTAAATTGACAAGTTACTTTAGAAGGAGGACATATATTCATAGACCTTAGAGATAGCAAATAGTGTTTCCTCCAACGATTCTAAAACTGATTTAATAAATTTTGCTGATGCCTATATCTCTTAAGTAAAGAAGGTTTAGACCCAGTAAGGTCTTCTTTGGATATTCTTGTTACTGGAAGAGAAAGTAAACGTTTACCTATTAAGAAATGTGCAGGAGTTAGTGGTGAGGGCTCAGAAGGGTCATCATAGATATAAGTTATTGGCCTTGAATTTATCATGGCTTCGATTTCTATGAATACAGTTTCTAGCTTGTTCAAAGAAAGACTAGAATGGCCAATTATTTTTCGTAAACAAGTTTTAATTGTTAATTCCCAGAACCCTCCCCACCATGCTCCTTTTTCTACAATATATTTCCACGTTAGGCCATGAATTGAAAACAAATCTTGTACAGATGGATGTAGCATACATTTCCAAAATTTTTTCAATTCTAACTCAGCACGCTTGAAAGTTTTAGCGTTGTCTGAGTAAATTGTTGAACAGAGTCCACGTCGAGAAATGAATCTGCGGAAAGCAAGCAAAAATTGTTCTGTGCTCATTGAAGGAAGAAGTTCGAGATGCAAGGCTCGAGTGGTTGCACATGTAAACAAAAGCAGGTAGTGTTTCTTATCACTGTCTTTTATGAAAAAGGGACCTGCAAAGTCCAATCCTGAAATTGAAAATGGAGGTGATTCCAAAACTCGATCTGGTGGCAAAGGGGCGATTTCTTGTTTACCAGGACGTACTGTGTATTTTTTGCACAAGAAACACCTACTTAAAATAGATTTGACACATTGGCGTCCTTTTAAAATCCAAAACTTCTCTCTGACTTGGGCTAAAGCAGCCTCAACACCAGCATGAAGTAAATAGTTATGGGCATATAGAATTACTAATTCACTGTACCTATCCTTGTTAGGTAGCAACCATGAGTGTTTTTCTCCGAAATCTAGATAAGAGAGAGAGAAAAGAAGTCTTCCCTTTAGACGCAGAAGACCATGCATATCTAGCTCTGGGTTAAGCGAATAAATTTTAGATGCCTTGTCTAGAGACTTTCCCTGAGAAAGATCTAGAGTCTCTTTTGGAAAGTGTTTTCATTGAATAGCTTTCACCCAATAGCGCTCGGCACTTGAGATTTCAGTTGAACTTAAAGGGCCTTTTAATTTGATGGATTTTCTTTGAGTATTGTTGATAAATCTCATGACATACGCCATGATTCGATGAACTCTCAATAAACTACTGAATCGGGTCAAATCCAACAAGGTTGAAGTTTCAATGTCTCGAATAGTAGCCGTAAGAGAATGAATGTCCTTAGATCTTTTTTCATTCACAACACTCTCCTCGTTGACATGTCTTTGCTGATTCTCCGGCCAAAAGGTATCAGGCTTAGAGAGCCAACGAGGTCCCTGTAACCAAAGGGAACTCTTCACAAGGTGGATCGCGCTTTCTCCCCGAGATAACAAGTCCGCTGGATTTTCCTTTCCACTACAGTGAGACCACTGTTTAGGATCAGGGAGAGATTGAATCTCCGAAACCCTATTGCATAAAAAGGAGCACATCCCCTTATCCAATGTAGAACTATTTGACTATCAGTCCAAAGAAATAGTCGTTGGCTCAGATCGGGAAATAAACTAGTCAAGTAATTAGCTAATTTGGCAGCTACTAAGCCTGCCATCAGTTCTAAACGGGGCAAAGTCATTGTTTTCAATGGGGCTACACGACCCTTTGAAATGATAAAACTAGTGCGAATATGTCGTTTATCATCTAGGTATCGAAAATACCCAACCGCACCATACGCTTTAGGACAAGCGTCAGCAAATATGTGAAGGCTGACATCATATTTCTCGTTACTAGCAAAATATTTTCTTGAAATAGAAAAGTTCTGCAGTAATTTTAATTCGGAACGCCAACGCACCCATTCCTTCCCAATCTCCTCTGGTAGGGTTTCATCCCAATCAAGTCCTGCAGTCCATATTTTTTGTAACATGATTTTCATCATCATCGTAAAAGGCTGAGACAATCCCATTGGATCGTAAACTCTCGCTACAGTCTGAAGAATAGTTCTCTTAGTAGCCTTTTGAGGAATACGATCGAATGAATTCTCTAAGAATTCGCAATTTAATTTCATCTTGTCCATTTCTGGGGTCCAAACTATGCCCAAAAATTTTGACTCTTTAGTCAATCCCACATTAAAACCCTTTTCAATCCATAAAGAATTAAGTTCCGAGGAATTGAATCTTAATTTCCGTAGATCCATCCTAGCATTTAAGAAAATTTTAATTGCGTCTGTTGACAATCTATATGCATCTTTTATTGTGTCTGCGCCATAATACAAATCGTCTACATATAAAGATGAATCTAGCATTTTATAACCTTCCGGATTTGTATTTACATATTTTTTTATATGATATTTTATCGTCATTGCTAAAATTGCTGGACTACAGCAGAGTCCGAATGGAAGACGTTTCAATCTTAAAATTTTATGTTCATCTTCACTTTTACCATACCAAAGAAATTTTAAATAATCCCTATCCTTTTCTGCAATACTTATCATTAAAAATGCTTTGGCAATATCTCCGTTAAAAGCAATTTCATATTTGCGAAATTTTAAAATTACGTCCAATACAAGAGGGGACAAATTAGGTCCAATATCTAGAAAATCATTAAGGGATTTTACGTTTTTAGATCGTGAAGAGCTCGCGTCATAAACAACTCTACAACTCATAGTTTCATTTTGTTTAAGTATTTCTCTATGTGGCATAAAATGCAACGAATCATATCCTTCATCTGAACATTCCTCAACTATACCCTCTTTAATTTGCTCTTTATTCTCTTTTATACTGCTCAAAAATATCAGGATTTCTATTTAATCTATTCTTTAGATTTTCAAATCGCCTTAATGTAACTGCGAAATTATTTTCTAACTGACCCATTTCCGCTTTCCATAGCAAGCCAACAGAATATCTATTATTTTCAAATTGTATTTGCCTTTCGAAATCCTGAATTATCTCCCTTTCCTCCTTAGAAACAGTTTGGTTGTCAGTAATTCCCATCAAATCTAAACTCCACAAGGATCTTAAAGAGTCCTTCACGCAAGAAGAAAAATTTATAATCGCACTGTTTTGAGTTTCGAATTCTCCTCCCGTGTGTAGGGGGGATCTTGTAACCCTGCCGGTACCCAACCAAAACGAGTTGAAATCGCATAAATTTCTTTCCCTATTCTGACCTTTTCACCTCTTACTATTTGCCAATAGTGATCCACCCCAATGAGAATTCCCACTGTGGTCTCCGACATCCCCGCAATATGTAACCCTAACTTGTTCATAGCCTTTAGTGTCAACCGCAAAGGGACAGTGACCTCTGCTGCCGTTATAACTTCAGTAATGAGGCAGCTAACTTTTATTTTATTTGTTTGCTTCATATCCGAAATAAACAACTCGACAACGGAGTATGTTTTGGGTGTGGCATGAGTCATTCCGAAGGAAAAAACAGAAAGTATTTCTTCTCCTACAATTTTTAAGTTTAATTTTTTCACTAAACTAACATGTATAAAACTTTGCGTAGCACCACAATCTAGAATTAAATTAGTTATCTCAATTTTATCCTCATGAAAAGCTAGTATGGAACATGTTTGTTATAAAGGATCTTTTTTACATAAAGATTTATTTTGAATAATAGAAAGAGAATGCTCATCCGGAGAGTTAATTGGTTCTTTTACGAGATTACTTTGCGGGTTTTCAATATTTTGATTGACAATTTGACTTGAAGCTGTTCGCTTGTTGTTTTGGTTTAATCTATTAGTACATATTGATTCATGATGCGATTTAAGTCCGCATTTTAGACAATTACTTTTATTTTTACAATTTTTACCAATATGATACTTCCGGAAACAAATATAACAACGATTTTCGTTACGTAATTTATATAATTTTTCTTTTACACTCTTATAACAAGAAAATGAGCAATGACATTGGTTACAAAAGATGCACATACGATTGTCAACAGTATTGAAACTCGCAGCTGTCGGTACATTTCTAGACATTTTTCTATTTTCAAATTTTGCCTGTTCGAAACGTGGAGACCATGCATTTGTTTTCTCTTGTGTCAAAGAACTAGCCTCTTCACGACATTCTATTTTGTTTTTAATGAAATTCAATAAATCTGTCACGCTTATGTCTTCTTTTGAATTTTTCCTTCTATTAAATTCCAGAACAAATTCTTCTGGAATAGATTTTAATAAAATTGGTATTAATAATTGACCAAATGATCCTTTCGTAACTCCTGAGAATCCAGGTTTCGAACAGCAATTTCTATTTCATCGTATAAATTTCTTAAAGCTTTAACATTATTTGAATTCTTTACCGATTCTAGTTTTAACAATTTATTCATGAATTGACTAATTATAATGTCTTTTTTCCCAAATCTTTCTTTTAAAGCTTTTATGCTCTCATCATAATTCTTTTCATTTAAATCTAGTGAAGCTACGACATTATGTGCCTTACCTATAAGTAATGTTTTTAAATACGCAAATTTTTCTACTTTCCTTAAACTTTCATTTTTATCTATCGTTCTTTCATAAGTATTCCAAAATTCTGTAAATTTGTTGGGTCACCTGAATATTTTTCTAATACTAGTTTGGGAAGTTTTACTGAACTGTGAGCACTTTGCATGTTAATCCTGCTTTCATCAGGAATTTTATTGAAAGATTCTGTTCTTTCTCCTTTTCCTAACACTCGTGCTATTCTTTTCAGAGCTCGAGAACATTTTTCCTGATATTCCTCTGAGTTCGTTACATCCGTTTCTAAAGACTCTAATTCTATTAATGAATGAATTGAGTCATCAATTTCTTTTAAATTACTTTTCTTTTCTAACAATAATTCCTTCAAATCACATAATTCATCCCTGTCATCATTCGTTTCTAAATTATCTTCAACTTTCTTAATTAGCTTAGTAATTGTTCTCAGAGCAGTTCGCTTACGTTTTAATCTATCTAATTGTTCCTCCATTATTTCATGTCAATATAAATGTACCCAAGACTGCAATTATTACTATCAAATCTTCAAATTTAAAATCAAATATTTTAAACTCTTACCTCAACCCTGGGCACAGTTTGGACGTCGTAGAACCTTCCCAGCCGATGCGCCACTAATACATCTGGTGAATTCAGTGGTAGAATGATGACGATCCTTTTTTGTCTTTTATAAGGTTTTATTGCTAGACGACACGGACATGACACGAACATTAAACATATATGATTAAAACTTAGGTTGTATTATTAGGGCAACCACCCTTCAATTACAGATTACAACTGTACCAAATGGTAGCTCACCTGCCACTGAGCTCCTACACATAACAAAAACAAAAGTTTCGCGTTACAGAGCAGCGCCCTCTATACGACGCTTTTCAACAAACAGCTTATTAAATGAAAATTATTTTATGCCATTGGGTTTTTGAATCTTTGCTCTAACATTACGTTTTATATATTTTTTTAAAAACCCTTGTTATATGTGTTTAGAGTAGCAACTTTGTTTTCGACTAAAACTTTAATGCAATGCTGATAATAAAAGTGTTGGTTTGTTTGTTTTATTATAACAGAATTTCAATTTTCTTTTAATTAAGGTAATTGGTTTCTTGCATCTATTATACTTGCAATGTTGTCCTGTCATTCATTTTACCATGTTACTCTTCTTATACCCCTTGCTATGTATGTATATCAGGTAAGATTTCAAATAATATGTTTAATTTTTCATTATCTGTGTTTAAATTTATTTTTATGTTATTTATTAAGTACATGACAACTTTTACTAAATGAAAATTTCAAATTGCATTTTTAGTTATTTTACTTAACCTTTTATTAATTCAGGATAAAATATTCTTATGAAATTTTTTAATATTATGTAAGCATCAAAATTGTATATGCTAAAAGGAAAGGTAATTTATTATAAATCTTCGACAAGCTTTTTGTCATATTTAAAAATAACTGTGATTGAATCTATTTATCTATCCTTTTTCCATGATCTTGTTTGAAATCACCCAAAAAGCCTAAATTCATAAGTGAGCAAGTGAAAGCATTCTGTATTCATCTTCAACAGAACCCCATTCCCTCTTTTTTTAATCTTTTATTTCTTTGACAAAATTATAGAAACAGTTATAAGTGGAACAATAAATGTGTCTACTCATGTGGGGAAATCAAGCAACTATACAACTACTGTTATTGTATCTTCTCTTATTACGTTGTTCTTGTCATGAAACATAATTAACTCATCTGTTCTCTACAGTGCTATGAGTAAACAGATCCATTGCGCAAAATTATTTTTTAGTATCCATTTACTTAAAAAAAAAACTTTACAAAAGTTTTATTTCAAAGATTTTGTGTGTTAGACGAATAAAGAAAAGTAAAAATTAAAATAAAGCACTTTTCAATTTTTTTTCCCTATGATATATACACACATGAACAAGTTGCTTAAAATTAAACTGACGGCAATTAGAAGTAGGTAACTTCAGTTCTATACTGAAAAATCTAAAAATTTTAAGTATATATAATGTAAATCATGTAGCCAATGCTTGCATTGGGCAAAAAATAATTTAAAATTTTACCAAATGTAGCGTTTTACTGCTAAAATCATATACAAATAAAAAGCTCATGTATAACAATACCTGTGATTTGAACAAACCATTGCCCATGGTGAACATGCTAAACAAAAAGGTTCGTTGATTTGCTGTAAAAAATTTTTCATTAAATGAGAGTAATCTCTCAGCTGCACTCCATACTTATCAATGGATGAAAAAATTAAGGAGAGGACTCATGTTTGTGTAAACACAAATTCAAAATTCATAAATTTGAAGAAACTGGTTCTCTAGATGGTGCACCAGGAAAAGTATGACATGCAACTGAGCTTACAATTTTGAAATAAGTAACAATCACCTTTGCTGAAGCATTTGCAAATCCTTCAAATGCTACTATAAGTGCCTGTCCACTCTGTAGCATGAACATTAGGCATTTTTTTGTGGCATGGCTGTCACATAAAATTCTAAAGCTATACCCTTACAATATGTGTATTATGCAGCAATTGAAACCGTAAGATCATTCCGCATGTCTTGATTTTGCTTTGCATTTGCAAGTAGGTGAGTATTGGCCGTCACAAAGAATCTTTAGAACAGACGAGACTCACTTTCACTTTAACAGGCTATGAAGACACAGAACTACCACATATGGGGTTCCAGCAATATTCATGCCATGCATCAACAGCTTCTACATTTCTCATATATCACAGAATGGTGTAAATTCACTGTGAATTTCATTTTGGAGCCTTACTTTGAGCAAATAATGGTGAACTAATTTGTTGGGTGTATTATTGCAAGTGAATGATACAACAGACTCCTAAAAACCATGTTGTGCCAGTATTAAGACAGAGACTATTTGGCTACCATATTATTCATGCAAGATGTAGACTATCTGTTACAAAAATTATTAATAAATATTACTGAAGCAATGCAATATTACTCATTAAACTAAATTCTTTTTATAATTTTTATCATAATATTTGAATTCATTTTTGTACAAGGTTCATTGTCAATGCGAGAATTTAGATATAAGATGATGGATTTTTAAACCAGTTGATGGAAGAATCTGTATAATATGAATTAAAATCAAACCTAAAAAAAATTAGTCTTGTACATGCCCCAATAGAAAATGAGGAGAAACAGTGAAAGAGATGTTTTATGATTAACTGGAAAAAAGTGTAACAAATGCCCACCTAATGACATTAGATTGGTGATCGGAGATCTTAATGCAAATAGATAGAAATAATAATGTGAACACATTTACTAGAAGAGATTGCCTGCATAATGAGTCTAATGACAATGGAAATAGGCTGTTGAATTTTGCAGTTGGGGCAGAAATGTTTATTGGGAGCACAGGTTTCGCACATAGAGATATACTTAAGAAACATAGACTCTGACCATTATTTAGTCATTTCAAAGATGAAAGGGAAAATTTCCAAATGTTTTTTACCAAAAAAATGAGCAAAAAAAAAAGATATCTTAGATCCTGATACCCAGAGATAACAAATATTGGAATAAAATCAAACTTGCGATTGTTGAAGCCAAGAAATGTTTTTTGGGAGTACAGGTTTCGCACATAGAGATATACATAAGGCTGCATATCGACACCCCAGATGGTCGAACCAATAATCAGATTGATCATGTATTGATAGGCATGAGACATAGAAAGCAGTTTACTTGAAGTTAGGAGCTACAGAAGGGCAAACATAGACTCTGACCATTATTTAGTCATCTCGAATATGAAAAGGATAAATTTTCCAAATGTTTTTTATCAACAAAAAAAAAGATATCCTAGATACTGATGCCCAGAGATGATGACAATCATTGGAATAAATCAAACTTGATTTGATGAAGCTGAGAATGATAAGGATCACAGTTGGGAGAGACTTAGTCCATTATAGTAGAAGTTTTAGTGAATTCTTCCAATGCTTGGAAAAAAGAAGTTTAAGGACTGGTGTGACTCAGAATGGTAAATAATGAATAGAAAGGAAGATCAAGCATATATATTTATGGTACAAAAGCACTACCTTAGAGTTTCAGTGGAAGATTACAAGGATATTAAAGACAAGAAGAAGAAAAACTATTCAAACAGAACAATAGAATCTATTAGAATTATATAAATAAGAAGTAGAAAATTTCAAAAAACAGAAAGAATCTAGAAAGTTTTATAAATTGTCAACTATTCTAGAAAGGAGTTTTGTGCTACATCCATAGCATGCCATAACAAAAATGGCGAACCGAATGGTATTAAACCTAAGCTCTTGAATTAATAGAGCCTAAACTTATTAAAGAGATTCATGCTGGTGATCTTTTAATATTTGGACTGCAGAAAAAAATGCCATTAAATGGGAGGATGGTCATATGTCCAATATTCAAGAAAGAGACAAGTTTGAATGCAGTAACTATAGAGGAATAACCCTGTTAAATACATCATATAAGGTGACATCTTGGCTAAACCATTTGGTAAATATTCCAATAAAATAATAGAAGAATATCAAT
>BMAO01031723.1:0-35064 GCA_019973975.1 Trichonephila clavata
CTTGAACACTTTCTTCTGTACCCTTGTTTCCTTCAGAGCTGGTAGTTTCTCCTCTTGGAGCTAAGTGTCTTATAGAAACAGTTGTTTCCTTCCATCGCCAAGTTTCACATGTGCATAGTCAGGGTTAGCTTCAATTAATCTACTTCTTGGACAATTGGCTCATATTTGTTAGCACGCACCTGATTTTTCATTAGAACTTGGACCAGGCTTTGTAAGCCAAGTAGGTATGGAACAGCCGCTATGGGATCTTCGAGGGTGAGAAAACATTCGTTCATGAGGAGTGGCATTTGTTGCTGTACACAATAAAGAGCGAATTGAATGCAGAGCTGTTTTGGATAACACACTCCCATTGTTCAGTTTTCATATTATTGGATCTTAAAGCAAGTTGCATAGTTTTCCAGATTATTCCATTATAACGTTCAACCTGTCCATTTCCTGCTGGATTATAGGGAGTTAGTACGACTTGTAGCAATTCCTTGAGATGTTAAAAAATGATTTTAATTCGTTTAGACATGAAAGATGATCCTCTGTCAGAATGAATAAATGATGGCATTCCAAAAATAGAAAAAAGGTTCTTCAAATGCAATATTACAGTTTTCGCAGAAATGTCACTACAAGGGATTGCAAACGGAAACCTAGAGAATTCATCAACTATTGTTTAAAATATAGTGATTTCTTGAAACACTAGGTAAAGGTCCTTTAAAGTCAAGATTCAACCTTTCAAATGGGGAAGTAGCTTTCACAAGAGTTCCAAAATGTTTAACAAATCTTGGCTTTAGTTCGTTGCATATTAGGCAGGAGTTGGTGACTTTCCTTATATCCTCTAAAGAAAAAGGGAGATTTTTGCAACGAACCCAATGATGCATACGTGTCACTCCAGGATGACAAAGAGAGTTGTGAAGATTGTTTAAGTCAACTCTGGGAGTTAGAGCTCCAGTTATACGGGATAATGTATCAGCAATCACGTTTTGCTTTCCAGGACGATAAATAATGTCAAATTTAAAACTAGCAAGTTCAAGTCTCCAACGGATTAACTTTTCATTTTTAATTTTACTACCATGTCGCTGATTGAATACAAATGCGACTGCTTGTTGATCAGTGAACACTTCAAAATGCTTTCCCATCAAGAAGTGTCTCAATGACGAAGTGATTCCACAATGGCATATGCTTCTTTTTCTGGAGATGAATGTCTCAATTCAGATGTATTTAAGTTCTTGAGAAAAAGGCAACAGGACGTCCAGCTTGACTCAAGGTAGCTCCAATTGCGAAATCGGATGAATCAGTTTCCACTCGAAATGGTATGTCATCTTCAATTGTTGCCAAGGCAGCATTTGCCACATCATCTTTCAGGGAATTAAAAGTCAATACAGCATCCTAGAGAGAGGAAACTGTTTCTTTCCTAGAAGAGGACGTATTTTCTGAGAAAACCCCCGGATCCACCGACAATAATGGGCAAACATTCCTAAAGCACGTTGCAATGCAGATGAGTCTTTCGGAACAGGCATATCCCTCAAAGGTTTTAGTCGTGAGGATCTGGTTTAATTATACCATCCCGAACAATGTAGCCTAGCAAATGGACAAGAATTACTTGAGTAGGTACACTTATCTTCATTTAGAGTCAAATTATACTTCTTTACCACAGTCAGGAACTTCTCTAAGTTGTCATCATGTTCTTTTTGATCTTTTCCACACACAGTAACATCGTCAATAAATGGATATGTAAGGTGAGTCCTTCATCCTCAATAATTTTGTCAATGACTCTTTGGAAACAGCTACTCATTAGTAACCCCAAAAGGAACACGTAAAAACTGATAGAGCTTTCACAAGCTTCAAAAGCTGTTATAATGTCTCTCGCTATCCTGGATAGGAATTTGATGGTAGGCACTTTGGAGATCAATTTTGCTAAAAAACCTTATTTTTTGAAATTTTCAAAATTACCTCTTCTATTTTAGGCAAAGGTAGGCATCCAGTAACGTGTATTTATTAATTGTTTGAGAGTAGTCAACTACCATTCTGGGCTTATGATTTTCTCCTCTAATGACAAAGGCTTGAGCCCTCCATGGTGAGTTACTTGGCTCAATGACTCCTTCCTGAAGAAGTTTCTGAACTTCCAATGCCATAAAATTATTGTCTTCATTCGTATGTGTCTCGACTTTGTAACCAAAGGTCTACAGTCTGGATTCAAGTTAGAAAAATAATGAAACAGGAGGTACTTGTGCTACAGCCAAAGAACAAATTGTTAATGGAGGTCTTATTACCATCAAATCCAATTTCTACTGATGAATGTCTGTTTAGAATATCATGGCCAATCAAAACATCACTACAAAGATTTTTCATAACTAAAAGTTCCACATTTTGATAAGTGAAGCTTTCAAATTTTAAATTAACTCTACAAACACCCACTGTTTCAGTCACCATGGAGGAGTTTGCCATGGATATTTTTCCAAAATATGGTTCAATTTTGATTTGCATTTCGCCACATGTTTTTCGTTCAAAAACTAAGAGAGCTCCCTGTATCAATTAATGCACTGAGCTGAATATTATTAACCAATGCCTTCACAATTGATTTCTGGAGACAGTGAATAGATCCCGAAATAGCTGCCAACAAGTTTGAAGAAGCCACCACATTTGAAGAATTTCTATTAGGTCTGGATTTGCAAACTCGCTGGTAATGTCCCTTTTTCCCACATTTTCTGCAGATAACATCTCTAGCTGGACAATTGGTTCGTGAGTGCAAGTCATTTCCACAAAAGAAGCATTTTTGAGATCTTGAGCAGAGGAAGCCGCTGGTGTTTCTAAGGTTTCTTCTGAAAAATCGCCAGTTTTTATTGCTGCAGATTGTACTGGGAAAGAACTTCCCATATAAGAAGCTGCATGCACTTCGGCTGATTCCAAGGTTCTAGCTTGCTCAAAAAGCTTGATCGAGAGTCATCGATATATTTTCGAGGAGTCGTTGGCGAATGCGAGGACATTTTAATCCTCGTATGAAAGCATCTCTAATATACTCCTTTCGGTATTCCTCAGCCCTTACATCAGTAAAGTCACAGTCTTTGCTCAATTGGTTTAAAACTTGTAAATATTCACTGACAGTTTCTTCCGTTTGTTGATTTCGCGTCGACAAGCAATGTCTAGCGAATATAACGTTGCGTTTCTTTATAAAAAGTGAATCAAGTATCGCAATAGCTTGAGCATAAGTTGTGCAATCATTAATGAACTGGTAAACATTTTAGGTTACATAATTACTCAGCAAAGGAAGTTTATTTTCTTCTGTAAGGATTTTTATGCCTCCTAAAAAGTTTTCAAAAGTTTTTTTCCAATGGCGCCATTTTGTTTCCGCATTAGAACACGAGGGATCGATATCGAATCTTTCAGGTTTCAGCAGTTGTTCCATTATTAAATTTGAAAACGAAACGATTCAAGACAACTTCTAAGTTATTAAAATTGTACTATGAATAAGACAATGAGAGTTGAATGAGCAGAATTAAGCTTTTAATAACTTAGAAGTAAGGTTACATGATTGCTGTTTACAGACTGTCTCATCCAGGTGTTGCCAATACAGAAAACAAAATTAAGTGATGCCAGATTACAAGAGAATAATATGACAAAAATCGCCAACAGGGCGCCAATCATTGCTTTCCTTTTTAGGAACCATATGCAATGGGGAAGAATAATTACTGCTGGATGGGCGCATATGGCCTAAATCCAGCATGTGCTGAAATTCCATTTTCGCAATTTTTAACCTGTCTGGAGCCATGCGACGTGGTTTAGCGCAAACAGGTGGTCCAAAAGTATCAATATAGTGAACTACATTATGTTTAACTGTTTGGTCTGCACAAGGTGGTTTTACAATATTTGGAAAATCATTCAACAATTTAGAAAAATCATTATCAATAACATGAGTTTTAATAGAGAAAATATTAGAGTTTCTAACAATACAATTACAATTTAATTTTGTAGAAGTATCAAATAAACTACGATTTCTTAAGTCAGGTTTTATATTGAAATAATGTAAGAAATCTGCACCAATAATAGCATTAGACACATTACAAATAAAAAATGCAAAAAACAAAATTTCTTCTTAATCCTAAATCTAATGACATTAATTTACGGCCATACACTTGAATGGGTGTACCGTTCGCAGCAATAAAAGTTTGCACTGGAGTAGATTGTTTTTGAGTTTTATTAGCGGGAAGGATTGAGCAATCGCTTCCGGTATCAACAAGAAAACAAATGTTAGATTTACGATCGCGAACGAAAAGGCGACAGGAAGTCGAAGGCAAGGCATAAGTCGCCGCTACTCCTGCCCGTTCAAGTTTCCCTGGAAAGAACAGGGCTGAATACATTTTCTTGCCTTTTCGGCAAATTTATAATGATACCAACATAAATTTGATGCTGTTGGCTTAGGGCTTTTCCCGCGATTGCGAGAATTGAAACGATTTCTAGAAAAACTTCTCGATCGTCGAAGTTCTTTCACTTCCTGCCGTAAAAATTTTAACTCTTTGAGGAGTTCCGATTCACTACAATTATCAGAATTGGCACTAGAATATTTTGATGCAGCACTTACCTGTGCAGGTGTTACCTCTAAAATGCGATCAGCTACTTCTGAAGCTTTTTGAGCTGTGAGAGGTTGAATACTTGCAAGGATAGATAGAACACTGGGCGGTAACTGCTGTAGAAATAATTCCAAGAGAAGTGAATCTGCCACATTGTGCGATTCTGAGCGTCGCTGCATCACATGAAATAATTCCGATGGCTTTCTGTCTCCTAGCTGTTCTCCGGCTAAAAGTCGGCGAATTTCCTGGCTTTTACTTTCACCGCATCGGGCAATGACTTCCTCTTTCAATTTAGAATATGGATTTGTGCTTCCAGGTGAAAGAATTACGTCTCGAACGGCCATTGCTGCATCGGGAGACAAATGCGCTACGCAATAATTATATTTAGTGCGTTCGTCGGTTATCGGCTTTGGAATTGCCAGTTCGAAGGTTGATTCGAGCATTCCGAACCATAATGCGGGGTCTGATGAAACAAAAGCTGGAATTTTAACAGCCGAAATATCCTCCATATTTATGGAAAGCACAGGCAGCGTTAAAAAAAATTATTTAAAGTTAATTTTTTTTTAAATTTTACATTCAAAGAACGCGGGTCACCATTTTAGGAGGATGTGTGTTGGAGTGGTAAAGTAAAAATGGCAGGATTATAAAAAATAAACTTTATTTCCAACATAACAATCAAAATAAAATGTTCGGATATATATATTCCCTTCGTCAGAGGGAAATCTGGGAGGACAGAAGAAATGCCAGAAGACATTTCTTCCAACCAATGAGATGCAAGGGATCAAGAATCTACACCGTTAGTAAGAATCCGATATGATGATTAATGGTGATTTATGATGATCCGATATTATGAAAGTACATTACAGACCAGAAAGTGCCGGAAGGTACCAAAAGATCGGGAATTTTCCCAGGAAGCCGTATTCCCCATTTAATATTCCGATATTGTAATTAGTTGAAAAGATATTAATTAAAAACCTTAAAACGCCTAATTGTTTTACTCCTGCCCGTTGTTTACTTGGCGGAACTTCCATTCCGTTTCGGCCGAGCGGTAATCTTACGTTTTCCACCATATTAAAATTGTCATCTAATTTTCGGTGTCGAAATTAGACAAAAAATAATTACAGAATCGGAAAGATCGTTTATTTCGCCACGATATGGTATAATTTTTTTTGTAAAATAACGATATTTTCTATTTTTTTCGAAGTTTTTAAAATAGTGTTAAAACTGATGCGTTTTTATAAAAATTATTTCTAAATCATTGGGTATGAATTTGTTTTCGTGTTATTAAATCGATATTCTACACTAATTAACGTCAAGATTTTCTCTTTTAGAATTATTCATTTAAAAAATAAAATGACCTAAACTTTTTTTTCTGCGATTTTTTAAAAATTACTCGAAATTTTTACTCGACATTGAATAACTTCGTTATTTATTAAAAATATTGCATGAAACTTTTTTTCCATGTGTAAAGCAATATTATCCGTAACATATATAAAGATTGAAAAAATTGCTTTAAAACTACGGATTTTAAAAAATATTTTGTGATTTTCGTAAACTGCTGTTTTTCTGAGAAATAACTTAAACAGTAGTTTTTGTACATTTTTTATTTCAAAGTACGTTTTTTTTTGCAAATAGTTTGTGAAGTTTGAGAGCATTAACTTAAAAATTATGCCCTAAAAATGAAGGTAATGATTTTTAAAATAATTAAAAATACGCGATTTTACATTTAGCCAAACATTGGCGTCGAGAATTAGCTTTGCGCCAAAGACTTTTGATCTGTTTCGCCCTGTCGACCGCATCTAACTCAAGGGTTACACTAAAAAATTCTGCCTTAAACAAGGGGAAATCAGTAACTTTGGCGAGTAAAAAAAAAATGCGAGTGAAAAAGTTATTTTTTTGTCAATTTTTCTTTATATTATTTGCAAAATTAAATAACAATATATGTCAGATTAAGATGATAAAATGCATTCAATGCATTTCTGAGATTAATTTAAAATATTTATCAGTATCGAAATTTTTGTTCTCTTTCATAAAACTTATAGTTTACTTTAAAATAATGCCTAATGTATATTTCTTTTTTGACATATAATTCCGTAAAAAAAAAGGAAAAATTTGCCCATTTCGAAATTTTTTTTTCGGAAATAGTCAGTTAAATAGGCATAAATTCCTTAGAAAAAAAAAGCTATCTTCATATTATATATTCTTTATTATTAATTACTTTTTATTAAAATATCAAAAATCAATAAATTTTTTCCAATACATTTAAATGTAATCGTGAATCTCAAATTTTTCAATCGTTATGTGTGAATATCCCCTCTTCAATAAAAAATTACTTTCAGTTTTTACCTTCCATTTATAATTAAGGGTCCCGTAGACAGAAATTCCAACTCTAAAACGATGAAAGCGCCCTCTTCTGGGAGGGGGAATGGGCGTTCCTAAAAGAAAGGCCAAGTACTCATGAGTACTGGTCTTAATGATCGGAGGTAAATAGTTCCTTCATAAAAGATAAATTATATGCCTTTTTTTCTTCATTTTCAATATTTTCTTGACTTTGAAATAAACATTTTTTTCAGGCTATTATTTTTCCAAATTTGCATTTACTTGATCCCATTTTCTGATGATTATGTTCTAACAGCTGTCATGATAAAAGAAAATGACGTCACAGAATCATACAAGCCTCTTCTAAAACAGTTGAGAGAGGGATTCTAAGTGCAAAGGGAGCTCGAGACAGGAAACCCCCCCTCTCTTTCGCCTTCTATTTTTGTTCTTGGAGGGGGGTCCAGTTTACAACCAACTGAAGACTATTTATATGACAACTGACCCCTCTTTTACTGCCCACCCCATGGCAGTTTTCAATTACATGAAAACTGTGCCCGACATTCTAGTTGTACAAAGAAACTGCTTTTTTTCCGCTGTTTCGTTTCTGTTTTGAGGAACATCAGTTTTTCATTTGAATTTTATAAAAATATAAGTTTTAGTTAAGGCAAAAACCTTTATATATATATATATTTCTATACATTCAAAACAATTTTCTGTGATATTCTTCAATACTAAATTGCATCAAAATCCTTTTTTAAACAGTTTAATGACAAGAGAAATTTATAAAATTAATGGAATGAATAGTGTAATTGTGATTTAAATTATTCTCTTTCCTGAAATATTTCAGGTCAGTTCTTTATTTCCGATTCAGTTCAATAATTTTATTTAAAAACGGTTTAAGACATGTAACAAAAAAAAATCTTATATAAATTTAATAAAGTACAGTGGTGTAACTACAGTGGTGGCTAGGTAGTGCCGTGCACAGGGGCCCTTGAGCTCAGGGGACCCTCACGCCTTGACCACCAAGCAAGTCGAGCTTGCGATAATTTCTCCCATAATTGAGGTATAAATATAAAAGATTGTTACATAGCTGTAATCATCGCAACTCCGTTGAAAGTAATTTCAAACTTGTAAGGAATTCCCCTAAATTCTTTCCTTTGTTTGTGTATAGTGTTGCGAATTTTACTTATTAAAAAGTTTATATTATTTTTCAATTTTTTCATTTTTCTAATCTTTACTTGAAAATAAACATCAAGTTCCATGAAATGTCTTACCATACATCTAAAAAACTACACAGGAAGCTATTTCTTCTTGGTCATTTTATTTTTTATAACAATATGATTCATAATAAGCTATTTTCAATGTTTCACAATCTGGTATCTGCAACAGACTGATGTAATTTTGACCCCCCCCCCTCCTCTGTTTTTTCGTGTGTTTTATTTTAAATAATTATAATAATTTTGTATTATATTTTCTTGTTTGTGCATATTCCTTTTATCATTTCCTGTCTATCACATGTCAAATCGAACCTGGGCAATCACTAAATTCACAAGAAAACTCATATGCATACATGTAAGTAGTTTGTAGCTTTGCTTTCCTATGTTCTGCAGAGCTTGACACAGGGCTGATGTGAACCAGCTTTGTATATATATATATATATATATATATATAAAATACTCTAATATATTTTTAATTAATAAAACTCCACCAATATTCTCTCTTTTTTTTGCACCAAGACCTTTGGATACGTAGCTACGCCACTGATAAAGTATATTGAGTATTGGTTTTGGGACCCACACAATTTTTTGGAAGAACAGTTTTAGTGTTGGAATTTCTAATATAAATACAGTTACAAAAAAAAAGGAACGAGTCTTACAGTAGTCGCATATGATGTGTAACATGACATGTTATCCTGGTAAATACGCAATAGTAAGATAAATCCTGGAAAAAATTAATCGGGTATGATTGGAAATAATTTTCTATCAAATAATTTTATCTTTAATGAAAATTTTATTTAATTAACACAAAGAGTCATGTAATTTTTTAGCAAAAATAAATATTCTTGTTCAATTTGGGGAAGACACACACACAATAGACTTATGATGACTAAAATCTGACACATGTACTTGAGATTTTAAAGTATTTAATAACCTTTGAAAAACAACGTCAATAACAGTACCACTGTTAGCCGTCGATATATTTCGGTTTGTGTTCATTTCCAGCTTGAGCTCATCATTCAAAAAAGCTATGAGCGGACAATCGTAAAGTTACCTGACTGACAAACAGATTTGGTAAAGCAGTAATTGGTTCGGCCGTTTGTTTCTGAGAGATTTGTGTTCGTTGCAAAAAAAAAAAAAAAATACCTGCTGCGTGGAGTTGAATTTTGTGCAATTCTTTTCGGCTGTACTCCTTCAGTTTTTAATTTTTTTTCTCACATTTCTTTTGTCGAAAATCTCGCATACATTCTGCTTTGGATTTACTCGTCTCGGTAAATCACAAAATCGTTTTAAAGTTATTGTATTCCAGATTTTAATTTCAATTAACATTTTTCACTAATCATACTAAATATTTTTCTTATTTATCACACTAATGTTATATTTTTAATATCGCAAACTGAAACCAGCAATATATTTAAAAAAAAATAATAATTTAAATCAGCTTTTAAAACCGTGGAGGATTATATACCATAATGACTAAAGACGCGAGATTCCCAAGTTCAAAAAAGGCCATGAAGAATACAAAGAAACTGTAAACTCAAGTGTCATTCTGGCTATCCGATCTTGGCTTAGAAGAGGGATGGCCAACTCAAATGACCTTGCGGGCCACTTCGGAAAAACATTATAATCCTGCGGGCTGCAAACAAAAATTATATACCTTTATATTATATTTAGACCCATCACAAACATTTATTGGAATGAAAATTTAAAACGGAATGAATTATTATTGATTTCATTATTTTTCATCTATACAAGCATAGATAATTTATAATAATAATGCAAGGATCAAATATGTCTAATTCTAGCAATAGGCAGCGCGATGGAGTTACAGGAATCGAGTGTGATGCTGCGCTGCAATACCGCACACTTCTAAGAATGTATTAAAATAAAAGAAAGGTAATAAAATAGAAACAGTTATGAAGTATATTTGTTACAAAACACTACATTAAAAACAAAAATATTGTACAAAATAATCATATTTTGTAATGAATCTCGAGTGCCGCAAAATTATTCAAGGCCGCGGGTTGGCTACCCTTGGCTTAGAATTACGAAGTCTGTCGCAAATAACATATATGGCTCTAGAGCAGTGGTCTTCAAACTTTTTCAACTCAAGGAACCCTTTGAACTTGAAAATGTTTTTGTGGAACCCCTAGAACTAGAAAGTGTTTTCGTAGAACCCCTAGAACTAGAAAGTGTTTTCGTACAACCCCATTCCAATCAGAATTTCCCGGGATTTTTGGGGAAAATCTCTAATTCCTCAGATGTCAAACATTCAAATTGTGGAGTGAGTGAGTGAATATTAACGTCACACTGTTCAGCTACACGAGAGCTTTTGGTAACGGACCTCGTAATTTTGAACCATGGTCAAGTGACGGGGATGACACCTGAGATAGCACCTCATCTCCTAACTACCACACCACACCACACCAAAGGAAGGACGTTTGAGCTCTCGACAGATTTAACGTGCATCGCGCCCCTACACGGTGGGTCTTTAGTGGTGCTGGGCTTGAACTTTAAAATTGTGGAACTATTTGCCTGTATTTGTACTTGCAGTGCATTCTTCATAGCGCATTAACTTAGAATTCATTTTGAAAAAAAAAAGCAGTGATGAGTTATCTTGAATAATATATGAAACACATGTATAAATGAAAATGCAAAATGTAGATACTGCTTTCCAGACAGAAATTAAAAAAAAAAAAATTCTGCAATGTTATTTCTAAGTTGAATTTTCAGTGAAGGAAATAAAAACGGAATAAAAACATCAGTAGCAATAGTAAATAAATTAATTGAAATTTATATGTTTTAAGAAGAAACTATTAATGTTATTAAAAATATTCTTAAAATTATGGAAAACTTTCTGATTTATTTTAAATCAATAGTATTTCATCTTCGGAATATTTGAATCTTATTTAAAATGCGATGATCAATAAATCCATTTAGTATGTGGAAACTTTCACAATATTTGAAATGAACAGCGGAACAAGAATTTAGTAAAAAAGAAATACACACTTTTCTTTCCAATTCCTGAAATTCTGTCCTATATTCTTTTTTCGTTTAGCCGAAAGAAATAATCTTTTTTTGAAGCTGCGACGATGATCCATTTTATTTAATAACTGAAATAAACTGTGCAAAATAAGTTTTAAAACAGCTGATATTCAAATAACTTTAACTTGGAAAAAAACACAGGAATTTCAATTTTGGAGATATGTAAGAAAAGAATGCGAAATCTGATTCACTTTATCCTGACGATTCAAATGCATTTAATAAATATTAATTGTTCATTTTAATTATTAATAAAATATAACTTATTTAGTATATATAAATAATTTTATGAAAGGTGGAATAAAAAACAGAGGATAGCTTTTTGTACAAAACGTATTTGTAGTTATTTTCAAGCACAGACTCAAACTTTCCTAAGAATGATGTAATTGTAAATAGTATCTTGAATGCCTATAGATTCTTAGAAAACAAGACCCATTTGGGGGGGGGGACATCTCTGTTACACAATCCACCGAAAAGTCATAAATTACCCCCTTTCACCAAGGGAACGCAGGGAAAATTTCATGTATCCTTCCGCAAGAAGGCGGAGTTACAAGTTTACTTTCCCCTCATTCCAAATATGCAATGCTGACTTATTTAATTATTCGCAAATAAATTAGTTTAAAAATTTGAAAGTATATGCGTTTGAAAGAGCATAAAAAATAATGGATTTCCGCTGAAAAACTTTTTTTATCCGATAATTGAAAATATTTTTATGATCGTTTCAACGCACTAAATGTAAATTTTCAAGCTTTTAATAAATATTTAAAAATATTTAGAAATTTTTTTTAAAAAATCGAAATCACGTGAAAGATTAATTTTTTTTTTATCTTTAGGATGCATTTTGTTTCATACAGTTAAAAGCAATACCTTAGACGTAAATTGAATTATAAGAAACTCCATAGGATTAACATTACACTCGGGTTTTCGTGGTGGCGTGTCACCGGGAGCCTTAACGCCCATTTTCACTTTCTGCTACGGGTTTTTGTAGTGCAGATGGTAGCACGCTGGAATCATAGCGGATCGACGGAGTGATATCGTGTCGCTCTGAATTCGAATCCAGGGCTTTCGATTTTTTCATTTCTGCTTATTTTTCCCACGTAAATTAATTTTACTGATAAATACTTATTTTAACATGATCCTCTGTTATTTTAATGTACTTTTCATATATATATTTTTTTGCCTTCAAAAAGGTTTTTTTTCTGATTTTTAATCATTCAAAGTAATATCTATCTTTTTCAACAATTCCTAACAATAAGCTTTCATTTCTGTTTATTTTTCCCACGTAAATTTTCAGTGCTGCCATTATTTAAACAAACGGAATGTCACAATTAAATGAACATTTTTAATCAATTTTAATGTAAAAATATTAATGAGTTATAGTTTTGTATTTTATAAATATTGATGAATTTGAAAGAAAATGATTTTAAAAAAGTTAATTGATATTTAGAATCAGTGATTAAAAAAATAAAATGCCAAAAACTATCTTTTTTTTAAGAATTAAAAAAAAAACTTTTTTTTTTTTACAAAACAAAGATATTTTGCATATTTTATGATTTTTTCTAAAATTAATCAACATCGTTACTTTTAAATAAAAATGATTTTTAAAACTTTTAGAATCAGTGATTTTCAAAAAAAAGCCAAAAACTTTTTTGAACAAATTTTAATAAAACACTCAAAATACTTAAATCAATCATTTAATAATTTCTTCTTTTATAAAGGTAATTGCATGAAACCTTTTTCCCCCGTGTCGAATATTTCAAAAAATTCTCACAATTTTACTTCAAAAATTAAAATAGTAGTGAAATTTTGTAATTTGAAAAATTTATACTTTCTGTCTTTTTTTCAGCACAACTCTATTTTTAAAAATGCTATAGTTTCGTTTCCGGGCAATAAAAAATTGCAACGAAAGAATTGGAAAGTGAGTGGGTGATTTTTAAATTCGCACTGTTTGCCTATTCGATGGTTTTTGGTGACGGACCTCGAAATTTTCAACCATGCTCAAGTCATTAACGTAAAAGTTAAGCTCTCAAAAAAAGAAAAAATGAAAAGTTTAAAAAAAATTCTTAATTACGTCAAGGTCATTCACTTTGCGTTTGCTTTCTATTTGGAAGACGTGAAAGGTTACAGTTGTTTTGAGTCTCGCTGACGTAGTAAAAAGGGGAATTCCCTTATATCATTGGCGCGGGACACAACCGACAGTTTTTTTTATTCTTAAAGATTGCTTTATTGAAGAACAGTAGAATATAAGAAAAGTATATCATAAAAAAAGTAAATATTCTGAAATATATTTTTATCACATGTATTATTTTCTTTTTGAATTTTATACTGTGAATATGTAAATAAAGGCTTATGAACATTTTAAATCAATTTTATCATAAAATAATTAATAAGTTAGTTTTGTATAAAAAACTTTTTTTTCTTCAGATACGTGCTTAAATAATTTAATTAACACAGTGTCGAATGAAAAACTAAAATTAAAATAAAAAAATTAAATGGTTTTATCAGATAGTATTATTTTCTTTTTGAATGTTTTTTTCAGTGAATGTGTACTTATAACTAGGTTTTCCCACATAGTGTTTTTTTAGCACTTACATATGTTTAAGCAAACATCCAAACGTTTCAAGAGCTATGGGTAGAATTTTTTTTAGTATTATTTATAGATAATGGAATTAAATTAATATATTTTTTTTAAAATCAAAGGAAAATTTCTATTATTTCATTATTAAATTAATTATTTGTTAATAAAAAGCATATTGCCTACTATTTTGGATAAAAAGTAAGATATAGAAGATAATTTGAAAAAGGGAATTGTAATGACATTAATATAAAGGAATCACACACATACCAGGAACTTTGATAAAGGAAGGTGAATTTCCATGGCAATATGTTATGCATTCGAAACAAATTTTAATAAAACACTCAAAATACTTAAAACAATCATTTAATAATTTCTTCATTTATAAAGATAATTGCATGAAACTTTTTTCCCGTGTGTCCAATATTTCAAAAAAATCCTCACAATTTTACTTCAATATTTAAAATAGTAGTGAAATTTTGTAATTTGAAAAATTCCTTCGTCCCGCCCACCCACTGATCTGAATTTGACTTTTTTTTCAGTGCTGCCATTATTTAAGCAAATGGTATGTCACAATTAATTGCTAAATGAGCATTTTTAATCAATTTTATTATAAAATAATTAATAAGTTAGTTTTGTATAATATACTTTTTTTTCGCAGAAAGAGAGAGAGAGATATATACGTGTTTAAATAAATTAATTAACACAGAGGGGAGTGAAAAACTATAAAATTAAATTTTTTATCAGATAGTATTATTTTCTTTTTGAGTGTTTTTTTCAGTGAATGTAAACATATAAATTAGTGTTTTTTTAACACTTACATATGTTTAATCAAACATCCAAACGTTACAAGAGCTATCTGTAGAATTTTTTTTATTATTATTTATAGCTAAGGATTTAAATTCATATATTTTTTAAAATCAAAGGAATATTTCTATTATTTTATTATTAAATTAATTATTTGTTAATAAAAAGTATATCGCCTATTATTTTGGATAAAAATACGATCTCGATTCATTTTTAAGCTAATTTTTTTCAATGTGTGTGTGTATGCGCGCGATGTGAGGGATGTCATTAAAATTCCCTTTTTTGAAATTTGTACACTTCTTTTCATTGTGAGACAGGTCTCTTTCCCTTCTATTTAACCCAGCTTTGCACGGACATATTCGAATGCATAACATACTGCCATATATAGAAATTCCCTTATCAGGGTCAAAACTTCCTGGTATGTGTATGATTTCTAAATTAACGTTATTCCACATCTTTCCGATGTCAGCCACATTTCTTTTTTCTCTCTATAGTCCGGCGTTTCAGTGGGTTTTTTTAGTGTAGAACTGTTACCCCCCCCCCCCCCCGATATAAGATTTATTACCAAATTTCGACCAATGACTTATAAAAAACAATATTACTTTATAAAAAAAATTAAGGAATAAAAAAAAAACGTTTCTGATACCGAGAGTAAAACAAGAACACTTACATAATTTTTTAATAATTGATAGTTTCTAAGAATCTAAAATAATAAAATAGATTTCAGATTTTCATTAATCAATTAATCTTTATCTATAGAATGTATTTTTATCGAAAATAATGGACGTGTCCACCTATTTAACGAACCACTTTTTAACGAATTTTCTCTTTTCCAGATTAAAATGAAGGCGAAAACCCCTATTTAACGAATAATAAACCCCGAATTAACAAATTATTTAAACAGCCGAAAAAATGTTTTATTATTTTTAAAGTTAATGTCTTTTCAAATGGCGTGCCCTTTTTGTCCGGAACAGATAGATTTTTTTTGTAAGCAGCAAATTTCGACAGGAAAGGGTGCAGATGAATCATGAGTGCAACTTATCGTGTGAGTTTTGAATAGGACATGAAATTATTTTCGAGTATTTATTAAATTGTTGAAAGTAGTGTGTGTTTAAAATCGAAGAGGATTCAAAAAAAATTTTTAATCAAAAATGAAATCTGTAATTTAAAGTACAAATTTTTAAAATTATAAATCTTTACATGTTTATAAAATGTTGAAACAAACTGTGAGCATTTTTTAATAAAGTGTAAATATAAAAGTTTTTGGTATTTGTTTTTTTATATCACTGGTCTTAAAAGAGCAAAGTATGAACTTTTGTTTTTTTATAGTTCAGACGGTTTATTCAACATAATTATAAGAAATCCATACATAACGATTGAAAAATTTCGATTAATGATTTACAGAAAACAATACCTTTTTACTTTAGAAAATGTTAATTTAAAGCAACAAAGGAAACGTTCTGATATAATATATTACAAAAAACTAAGCATATTCATTATTTTAACAATAAATATTTTCTTAGAGCGTAAAATAATACAAGGGGTTTGTGTGTATGTGTGGTATTTTCATTTACCAATCAATCGTTATATACTGGTAGCTTAAGTATAGTCTCAAAAAACTTTAATCTCTAGTTTTAACCAGTAAAAAACAGATTATACAATATTATCATTACATAATTAATCTAGTAATGAATAATAGAAAACAATATTGCTTTAGTTTCTTAAAATATATATTTTCAATCTATTTTCTAAAAAAAAAATACAAAAATTCTTACCGTTATTATTGAAAGGAATATTTATTTCTTTATTGCGTTGTTTTTTGAATATTAGATTAAAAATATATAAGAATAGAAAGGTAAAAAGCCTGGAAATTTATTTACATTCACTGTATAAAATCATTCAAAAAGAAAATAATACTATGTGACAAAAATATATTTCAGAATTTTAATTTTTTTAAGGTATTTTATTCCACTTTTCTTCAATAAGCCATTCCTTAAGAATGAGGAAATCTATCAGTTATTATAAAAAAAGAATTAGTCAGGACTTTAAAACATTTATCTGTAATGAACCTTCAAAGCCTTTAGAATGTCTTTTATTTAAAGTTTTCATTATTTTTGAGGGCATAATTTTAAATTTAAGATTTCCAATTTTCACACATTGATTGCAACTAACAATAATTTTTAAACTAAAAATGTAACTAAAATACTGTTTAAACTATTTCTCGCAAAAACGGTATTTTACGAAAATCACAACAAAAAAAATTTTAAAATCCGTAATTTTGAAGCAATTTTTCCAATCTTCGCACAAAAGTTGAATAACATTATTCTACATACGGGAAAAAAAAGTTGTGTACCATTATTTTAATAAATGACGAAGTTATTAAACGTTTAAATAAAATTTGAAGTATTTTTTGAGAAATCTTTAAAAAAAAATTTTTCAGCGCTTTATTTTTAAATGATTGATTCTAAAAGAGAAATCATGAACTTATTTAATAAAAAATATCATTTTAATTCAAAAATAAATTCATACGCAATGATTTAGAAATAATTTTCATTAAAACGCGTCCGTTTTAACTCATTTTTTAAAATAAAAAAAAATCATTATTTTGTAAAAAAAATAATATTGTATCGTGGCGAAATAAATGATCTTTCCGATTCTGTTATTATTTTTTGTCTGATTTTAAAAGCAAAAATTAGATGGCTATTTTAAAAACGTGGAAAAAGTTGGAACTTCACTCGGCCGAAACGGAAATGAGGCTTGTCGAAATAAACTAACACACTGGGGTAAAACAATTAGGCGTTTAAGGTTTTAAATTAATATCTTTATAAATAATTACAGTACCGGAATATAAATGGTCAAAACGGCTTCCTTGGATAATTTCCGGTCTTTTGGTACCTTCCGCGAGTTTCTGCGTGGTGTGGTTCGTGGGAAGATAGACGCCCATACATACACTGGAGTCCAAAAGTTAAGCACAATTGATAATTATTTTTTAAAAAAAAAGAACTGTAAATCAGAATGGCGGAAACGTGATATGCGAGTGTAAAATGGCTATAAAATAAGGAAGCAAGTCAAAAGAATGATAATAATTAGTTTTATTATCCAAAGTAGCAGTTTGAAAGAAAACGTAGCATAGCAAAGATTCACACTTAAAAGAAAACATTAAATAAAATACTGATGCTGCAGTTTAATAAGGCGTGTGGTCACCTCTGACAGCCAGGCACGCTGCACAGTGATTTACCATACTTGCTATGAGATGATGAATGAGTTGTGGGCTCAAACGGTTCCAAGCTTCTTGGAGAGCTCTCTTCAGTTCTGTAACGGAGCTTGGTGGGTGCGAAAGGGCTGCAATTTGTCTCCCGAGCATATACCATACATGCTCGATAGGATTTGAACCAGGGGAGTTCGCAGGTCACGACATGCGCTGGATGTTTTCCGTTTCAAGGAAGTCATCAACCAGCACCGCTCGGTGACATGGCGCATTATTATCCATGAATATGAAGTCAGGACCAACAGCACCTCGAAACAAGCGAACATAAGGCTCAAGAACTTCGTCTCTGTATCTTTGAGCAGTCACAGACCCCGTGTCAAAGAAATGGAGGTCTGTGCGGCCGTCCATCAGGATGCCTGCCCATACCATTACTAATGATGTTTTTCCGTTATATTTATTGGTTAAAAACGTGTTCCACGTTCTCTCTATATCGTTACCCTCCGAGAATCACTACTCAGACTAAACCGGGACTCGTCACTGAACATCACATTGACCCACTCTCCCACACTCCAATGTTGATATTTCAAACTCCAGTTCAAACGAGCGCGTTTATGCGTAGACGTGAGGGGAATGCAAACTGCTGGTCTTCTGGCATACAGGCCAGCATGATTGAGTCTCCTGTAAACAGCTTGTTTCGAAATTCGTATTCCTGTGGCGACTGTGAGCGCCAAACCCAGTGCTCTGGCAGTACTGCCCCTCTGACGTCGCGCACTTATTACCAGATATCGGTCTTGGCTAGGGGTTGTGACTCTTGGTCGACCTGATACTGGTTGTCGGATAACATCTTCCGTTCTTTGAAACCTCTGCCACAGTCAGTCTTGAGATCAGAGACTGGTCTACATTCAGAATTCGAGACACTTCGTTTGTGATCGTGAGGATTCCAGCATTCCAACGATTCTTCCTTTCCAATTGGCGTCTTTGTGCCTGCATTAACCTTGTTTTATGGTTAACAACGTTCCTTCGCACAGCAGTTGCACGTAACTTGTCTGAACTGCCTATGCTGCGTGAATCGGTTTCTCCGCGTTCTGACATGCGCCGGTGTTTCGCGCAGGACGTAGTCGACTGAAAAGTTTTGCCCAATGTTTCTTCTTCATCCAGTTAATATCCGTAAGAAATTTGGAATAATTTTAGGAATATTTACTCCATGTTTTTCGCATTTTACGATTTATGCTTAACTTTTTGACACCAGTGTACATATATAGATAGATGAATAGATACGTTTGCTTACCTACGGATTTTAATAGTGTAGATCTTTGGAGACAAATACAGTAAACTCTGTTTTGTAAGAATAAATGTTTCCTATCTATTATGGACAGTGACATATACAAAGGGGTTGTTAAATAATATATGTATTAAACATTAAAACAAATTAAATAAACATTTAAAACAACTTCATTTTTCTCATTTTCTATTCCTTTATTATTCTTGTTTTGTACGCAAAAAACTGTTGCCACTCCCAACAAGACAATTTTTAAACTTCATTGCTGTAGAAGTGAATAAAATATGCAAGATGACGTCTCTGTTTGGGATTACTTCAGATTTGTGGATTTCAAGCATGCAACATCCTCCCTACCCTGGTCAATCTCCAGGGTGATAACCAGCAGTACAGGTCGCGTGATGGTGCGTCCATTAGTACGCAGCACACAAGTACGGACTTTCTCGTCGTGACTAAAGATTTGCACCTCCACTTGTTCTATTTTCCAGGTGTGACGTCTACTTGCAATAGGACAACGTCCCCAATTCGGATTTTGGAAGAGTTTTGGTTACCACGCGCTTGGCGAAAGGTGCATAATTGTAATAAGTATTCCTTTTTTGACCATTTCTTCCAAAATTGAATTAATAAATCTTGTTGTTCAAAGATGTGTGTAAGTCTTCTCTCTGTGGGTTCTGGGCTTGAAGGAATTTTAGTCAATTTTTGACCAGTTAAGAAGTGATCCGGAGTCGAGGCTTCTTTGGTATCACCAATTTCTTTTTCATACATTAAAAGTCTGCTGTTGATAGCGGCTTCAACAAGAGAACGCTTGCTCGCACGAATATGTTGATCCTATCAGAACTCCAAATGCCAACTTCTCCTCACTGTAGCAATCTGGAAGACTATTCCATGCGTCGAATATAAGTGCCTCAACTCGCGGCATTTCTTTTAAAGCTTTCCGCTTTTGTTGCGTTACGTACATACATTTCTGGACCTCCAACTCTTCCAACTTGCTTTTCGACTCTGTGAGTTTTTCATTCGACAAAGGTTTACTTTTTAAATCGATCAATTCCATTTCTAGAGATCCAATATCAATTCCAAATGGCTCAATGTGGATTTCGTTACTATTTGTGTTGAGAGGATTTATTATGAATGCTAGAGTGGTTTTGTTAGTTTTAAATTGCTCAAATCTGTCAGCAAATTCATCTTTAATTTTATTTATAACTGTGCTGAAGTATTCGTGTCAACAGTTGCACTGGTTTTATCGCGATATTTGTTTAGAAATTGAAAATGAAGTAATTTACCGCTCTGAATATCTTCCGCAAAAAGAATTAATTTTTCTTTGAAACTAACCACAATTCTTCTACCAAAACATAGGCAGGGTTTCCCTTTACTTGCAGTTTTAGATTCAGCTCATTTAATATCGCTGTGATATCCACCATAAAGTAAAATTTTTACAACTATTTGTCGTTCTCTAATTCATGGTGATTAATGTCTCTTTCATTGAGGAATGTATTTATTTCACACACACATTCAAGCACAAAGAAAAACGTTTCAACACCTTACCTTTGGAAAGCTATCGCACTTTATTGTAAAGAAGGATGTCGGAATACTGACTCTCCATTTCGCTTAAGAATTCTTTAAACTGACGATGGTAGAGGGCTTTTGACAAGATGCTGTTAACAATCTTGATTACCAAATTCATGACTTCAACTATTTCGGCCGGAAATATTTGGGCACAAAGTGCTTCTTGTTGTATTATGTAGTGAAACGTAAGAATTTCGTGGTTTATTTTGCTCTGAAGAATCGTTGTTGCCCCTTTATTTTTTTCCAGTCATACTTCTGGCTCCATAAGTTGCTATTGAAACGATTTTATTTAAATCTATTTTATTGTCTTCAAGGCCTTTTTGCGAGGCATCCACTATATCTTCCGCTCTAGTTTATCCCGAAAGAGGTAGCAAACCTAGAAGTTCTTCTTTTGGTCCTTGGGAAGACCTGACAAAAAGGGCAACCTGTGCCGTGTCTTTTATGTCGCAAGACTCATCTATAGCAAGTGATCAGGCAGAAGAAAGTTAAATATCTTCCATCTGCAAATACTATGTGTGGCAGTTGTGGAGTGCTGTCGCGAGAAGACATTAGTAGGGGAAATAACCAACAGAGCTTCGAACGAAGAAGCGAAGAGAAAAGGAGGAGACGCGAAGTGAAGTAAGCGGTCGGGAGTCGTTATTCGTCTCCGAGTACGGTGCTAACATAAACAACTCCTATTGCTTAGATGCCCTGCGATCAGGCTAAAGTTAAACTCTTGTAAATATCCAAGCAACTAAAGAGCTGGGTAAAATCCTGCAACATAGCGAAAGACTTTTATCCAGGTTCATGTAATTTACCAAAACTATGCTACACTTAAAGATAATTTAGCTGTTCTATCTTGTGCTGTTTTAGCGAATAGTGGCTAATCTTTGATTTTTTTCAAGATTTCTGGTTTGTTTTTGAAATCACGAAACAGTTCTTCAGATGCACGTATGAAGCAATCTTTGACATACTCACCATCAGTGAATGGTTTGCCTTTTTTTTTGCAATTTTTAGTGATACCGCGAAGCTTGTAAGATTAACATTACTCTTAGATTGCGTCCAGTTACTTAACAGGGAACTTGATTACTGTTTTTACTTTTGAAGCTCGTCGACAACTTTTTTTCGTTCATCACCAGCTGGACATTTACTAGCAAACTGAGTATGTTTTGTAATGAATTGTCTCTCTAAATTTGATTTCTTATTGTGTGCGAGTTTTTCGTGGCAAATGAAACAAGTCGCAAGGCCATCTGATTTGCATATGAAAGCGAACGACTCCGTCCAATCCCGATTGAATTCTCGAAGCTCTTCTTCAGTTCTCTCTCTTTTTTCTTTTTTTTTGTAGATGCCATGCTTTCAGTGAAGCTGTAATAAAGAATTTTTAAAATTATTACTTAGGTATTCAAAACAGCAGATCACAAGCTTTGCAATTATTTGCTATGTCAACGTATACCTACGTAAATACATACGAGAAGCTGGGCATAATCAAATATAATTTTTCAAAAAACATTTTACAATGATATTTCCCAATTAAAAATACTTACCAAAAAAGATAAATAATTCTTTAGTAATTTAATTATTAAAATAAATAATTTAGACACGAAAAATTGTTTGTCTCACTCTGTCACGTACTAATTGATTATAAGTACATAGTCTCGTCGCATCTGTGGTCGCCTTCCATGTGCGGTGATCGCCGACTGGCACGAACGGACTTGTCAGAACGTGTTTATCACGGAGCAGTCGGTACATTTTAGTTTTTTTTTTTTTTTAACTTTGGCAAATATTAGATACTTAGTTTACGAGTAAAGGTGTTATGCCCAGCTATGCCGAAATCAATGAAAATTGCCAGACATATAAACAATCTAAAACTGCAAATACCTATTTTGATCCTCAGAGTTCGAAAATAAGTTCATTAAATAACAATCTGTAGGTACTTACACATATATTTATTATTTTAACGCTAATTTTTAAATAATAAAAGCTATAAATTAGATAAATAATAAAATAGGTAATTTGTATATATGTATTTTAAAACTATATATAACACTTATTAGGTTACCCACCTTCTCACTTCGGATTTGTTTTATTATATATGTACATACATACCTTTGAAAAGATAATTCACTTCTAACTCTTTTACTTGAAACAACAAACTATACGTCACAGCCAAAAGACTGGTGAAGACGCCAAATTATCTTGCGACGAAACCGAATTAAAAATTACATAGAAACATCCGACGACGCTGTCATTCGAGAGCTTCTGACGACAGTGGGAGGGGTGCGGTGAAAAGCGAGTACAACTGACTGAGAGATAGAAACGGTGCCTAATTCAAGTTAATCGATTCAGAACGATTTTTAAATGTTTTTTTTTTTGATAAAATAAATTATTTTTACGTATGAAACTAAAGAGCCGTAGCTTCACATCCAAAGAGCCGCATGTGGCTAGCGAGCCGCAGGTTGCCGACCCCTGGACTATACGAATCCAATGGCTTTTAATTTTTTCAAATTCGTCCGCCATCAAATATGATGATATGCGTGATTGTGATTTGGAGTTGTGCAAAAATCCAAAAATACTCATACTGTTATACGAATAAGTCTCGCATATGAGCTAAAATGAAAAACATCTATGATAGGTTCAACTGAGTTTTGACATTTCGTGCTTCGGTAATTGTTATGGACAGATCTTCACATGAGTACCTTTCTGGCTAGTTATCTTTGGGTATCCTTAGATGAGTACGGGTGTCAAAATCCCGAGGTGCCCTAGTGATCTTTTTCTTTTCCCAAGGGGTTTACTGTCTTTGATGAACACGGGTGTCACGCCCCGGGGTACCCTAGTGATACTTCTCTACATTCGACCCTCCTTCTTGTCATTCCATACATCATTTCTTTCTTTTCCTCTCTAGACTACAGATGAACATTTATTAAGTATACATGATTATAATTCTAAATTTTTTTTATTGTGATTGTATTATATTCTTTATTGTTTTTAACACAGTTTAGTTTTCATTTTTAGTGCGTCAATCTGGTTCCTTTCTTATTGATTTTCGATAAACTTATTGTGTTTTGCTAATACCGTTGTTTGAAAACCCACATGTTTGCCGTGGGCTCAGGGCCAACGCTAGGGTGTCGGCCACCCGCGTGCAAAGACCTATTTTGCCGTCCCTCTAGAGAATTTTCAGATTTTGACTAATATGTAAACTCATGAACCTGTATAAGAATAAACAGTAAAACATGCAGAACTTTATTTTTTGGCCAGCTAATAGGTTATAACAATGACAAAATACTTTAACAAAATCATAAGAAAACGGAAATATTACCTTTGAAAGAAAAATAGATATTTTATACTAGAAATGCGAAACAGCAGTATTTACTCGGAAAATATTAGCTAATAAAGAAAAAAGTACTAAAGCATAAATCTCGTGAATTGAAAAGTATATAAATCAGTTTTTCTGCAAAGACTATCTAATAATTAACTATAAAATAACTTTTTTGGCTTTCTGAGAAGTAAATTTGTCAATAATTTCAGTGAAATTATTTTTTTCATATATTTTGGATTCCATAGAGATGATAGCCAAATCTGAGCGCCTTGTGTTATGTTATTTCTCAAGTAATTTTTATAATTTACTGAAACTTCTTTCATTAGAAGCCACAGAACCAGGTAAGATTTTTAAAAAAATTATTATTGCTAGAGCAAAATTTGGAGGGGGGGGGGATGAAATAATTCTTTATTATAATTTATAATATCGCAAACGGTTGTTTTTACCGGGAAAAATATTTTTGAAGGAAGTTATTTGATTAAAGAGCTGTATACCCTCTGTATTTTTTACAATACTTTACCTGTAATTTAATACGTGGTCGCGGTAACCTAGCGCTCAACGTCATGGACTGGAGTGTCATGAGTTCAACCGCTGAAGCCCCACTTGTAGAGGGGCCGATGCACATTAAATCTGTCGAGGCTAAAATTTTCCCCAGTTGTTGTGGTGTGGAAGTCAAGAAAACGGGGGTTTCAGCTCAAGTGTCATCTTCATCATTTGACCATGGTTCAAAATTACAAGGTACATCGCCAGTAGCCCTAGTGTAGCTTCATAGGGCGAAGTTAATAAATACACTTACTTGGAAATATTGTGAAATTCGTACAGAAAGCGGATTATTGAAAAGCACTCAGATAATGAGGTAAATCTTTCATTTACCGAAGGGATCAAGAATTGTAAAATACACTGCTGGCCCCACAAAATGCAACACCAAGAAGGCCTAGAGATATCAGAGCGAAATTTGTTTGGCAGATAACATGTTGTACAAAGATCAAACGATTAAAATTACAGCCTCTTGTGACGTGTGGATGATGACAAAATCAACAGTTAGTTTTGCCACCATTGCTGATTATAACCACTACCTCATGCCTCGGCATAGAATCAAAGAGGCTTTGGATATACCCTTGGGGTACAGCAGTCCGTGTGGCTCCCACATTGTGGCAAAGTTGATCTGGTGTAGTAGCGGGTAGTGTATCCCGGGCAAGTCGATGTGCAAGCATGAGCCACACGTTTTCGATTGGTGATAGATTGGAAGAACAAGCAAGCCAAGGAAGCAATTCAGTCTGATTCGTAAAAAAAAAGAAAACTCTTGAACATTGTGGGCCACGTGTGGTCACGCATTATCTTGTTGGAATATAGCTTATGGCAAGCGCTTAATGTACGGGCTCCAACGCCTCAGAGATGTAGCTCTGGCAGTTCAGTGTACCAACAATGCGTACCAGAGGGCAGCCTCTCACCACAGTGTCTCCAAACTCGAATCCGACCATCGTGATGTTGCAGGCTGAAGCGAGATTCGTCAGTAAACACAATGTCGTTCCATTCCGTTGTCTATGTCCACAGTTCATCGCACTATTGACGGCGCAAACACCTGTGGTTTCCAGTCAAGGGTAAATGAAGCAATGGATGCTGTGAGGACATTCTACTCTGCGGGAAACTGCGTCGAATGGTACGAGTGGACACCGATTGATGCGTATCAGACTGAATCTGTTGTGATGTGATTTCCGATGTGGCTTCGAGATCCATCACTGCCAAGCCACAATCCACCTGTCATCACGGGCAGTGGAGTAAAGAGGTGGGTGCGATCAGCCTCTTTGGCCCATCGTTTTCTCCTGAATCTAGCGTTGACAGATCCGCATCGTCGACCGATTTTTCTAAAGGAGAATCCGCAATCCCTATAGGCTACTATTCTTCTTCCGTTGAATTCAGAAACTTAGTCAAAAGACGCTCGATGTCCTCCACATGGTATAGGTAAATAGCTTGCGCAAATAAAAACCACAGCACGAAAAAAATTGCCGTGCTTTTTATCACCAATCTGTTTATGTTATGCCAATCATGTTATGAAAATTTAAATTCAATATCTTAAAAATATTTTGTGTAGGGACAAGCATCCGGTTTTGTAAACTCTATTTCCAGTTTACTAATTATGCTATAACTTTGCTTCTAAATATCATAGAAACAAAGATATAGTGTTTTTGGAATCTGGAATGTATGGGCTAAAAAAAAAACACAAAAGAAATTTTGAAATTTTTCACCATAACTGCGAATTTTGGGATTCATGATAATTCATATCGTTTCATTTTTTCGGGCACTTACATATAGGCAAATAATAATTGAAGTATTATTTTGCTACTTTTTGGAATAATTTTAGTTTTATTTTCATATTGAACTTTAAAATGGCTTGCATGTCTTGAAAAAAAGGTATGTCTACTAAATAAACTTTTCTTTTCTATTACTAATCTTTTTAAGAGACTAATTTCTTGTAAATTTTAAAGAACTTTTTTTGTAAATTTGTGGTAGTAAGTTATGGGAGTAGTAAATTTATGGAAAAGTTCTCATAAAGAAATTATTTAAAAGAGTTTAAATTTTATTTCAATACATTTATTTTATGATTCCTTTCACTCTCATTTTCGAATATTGAAAGAATCAAAATTTACTGGAAATAACAGAATGAGCAAAGTTATTTATTAAAATTGAATGTAATCTATTTTAAGAATGTTTTTTAATTACCAGTTTGGGATATTACATGTAAAAATTACATCTACTTAAATACTAATATTTAATGTGTAGTTTGTATTATTAATAATTGATCTACATTGTTTAAATTAGATTCATCTTATAACGAAGTGCAGAAGGCTATACTCTTATGACCATTTAAAAAATCTTATTAAATTCATATTTTTTTATTTTTAAAAAAAAAGAGGATAACTGAATCAAAGTAAGTCTTAATTCACAACATATTGATCTTCTGGTTTGTAATACACCTTTACTGTGATCATAGTGTTTTAGTTATGTGGATGAAATTGAATGAGATATATATATCAGATTCTCTATATTTAAACCAGTTTAAATATATTTTATTCTTTTACTTGTTAAAGAAAGGTAGAGAAAAATTATGTACTTACCGTAAAATCTGGCATATAATGCACACCATCGTATAACGCTCACCTACACTTTAAAAAGTAGCAATTTTCAATTTTTATGTTTATTTGCTGTTAATGTACTCCCCCTTTTTCACTAAGAAACCTGAGATATATGTGCGCAATGCTGTTAAAGTTCGGAAGTCATTTCTTCTAAGCTTTAGTAAAAAATGGTATACATCTAGAAGTACAACCCTTTAAGTGCATAAGGAATGCCATTTCTTTTAACTAAACAATATTTTGATCTATGTAGAAATCTGATTTTTTTCCTATGCTCACGTTTTTTTAAAGCTTTCATTTTTATTCCTGGCATGTAACGTGCACACGTAAAATTCAATCTTATTTTTTGTGTTAAAAGTGTACATCATACGCCAGATTTTACGATACATATTACAACAACAATTATGGTGATCAACACAGAACCTCTCAATACTTAAAAAATTGGACAGAAAATCAAAGGTTGAAACGTAAAAAAGTCCCTTCTCCCAAGCACTTGCACAGTACCTGAATTTTAATGTGGAGCACCACTGTCTGACTTCCTTTATCAATCCTGTGTATGGACTCCCGGGAGTCACGTTCCATATAACTTTAAGTACCAATGTCAATAAAATGTCTGACCACCCCGAACTTCTAAAGCAATTGGCTCTGGAGGTGATTGATGGGATTCCAATGGATGTAGTGAAGATCTATACTGATGGCAGTAAGGGAGAAACAAACACTACTGGCAGTGGAGTTTTGATTGAACTACCTGGCCGCATCATCAAAATTCAGAGAAGAAATGCTGATCACGCTTCTGTCTTCAGAACGGAGCTAATAGCTATCCTGTGTGGTCTTTGATTGATTAATAACATACAAGGCCAAGCTTTTTCTGAAATTTGGATCCTGACAGACAGCCGATCTTCCATCCAACATTTATCTAATTGGCCATCTATCGGTGACAGCACCAGCAGGAGTATTCTACACCTTTTTAAGCAGCTTTCAGATCGGCATCCTATCCGTCTACAGTGGGCCCCTTCTCATGTAGGCCTGCCCGGGTACGAAGAAGCAGATGATCTTGCGAAAGCGGCTGCCAGTGATCCTGTGGACACGGACCACATGGTCCTTACGTCAACCGAAATCTACTCCAGGGCTAAAGAATTGATATGTAGAACCTGGGCTGTCCCTCCTGTACACCCATAGTATTTTCAAAGACATCCTGGATCCGCCATATCATTCAAGGGTTCCAGATCGTATCAAACGGCATTCTCGCAATTTTCGTCTGGTCACCTGAGGTGCATGAGTTTTGAAGATGGTAAATGAAGCTACCCAATTTGCACCAAATGTGAGATCAGTCCTTCACCCCAGCACATTCTGCAATGTGCGGGGTTTTCATGTGAGGAGGCTATTGCTTCCCCCTGTTGTTCTTAGACTTTGTGAAGATAAATGGACTCATGGATCTGGTCTAGTTTCACTAGAACAGATGGGGATTAGTCCCACCACCACCACAACAATGCCAATTTTCAAGATAACTCGCCATGTTGGTGCTCCTGATTTTGCATGTGTCGTATGTGCCAGATTGACAATCATGTGTTTTATTACATATAATTTCGCCAATATGGTTGCAATAATATGTAAGTACCAAAAATTAATACAGCTTGGGTAAAAAAACTCCTATATACAGGTATGTTGTACACAAGTGGAAAAACATAAGTAATCTTGGTACTTACGTATTATTGCAACCAATTGGTGGCATTATATGAAACGAAGCACCTGTTTGCCAATTGAGCACGTACAACACACAGGAAATCGGAGGATACTTGCGTATTATCGCCAACTCTAAATAACACAATCAGTTGGCCACCCTGATTTCCTATGTGTGGCTGAATTGGCAGCCAGGTGCTTCATTTCATATAATGTCGCCAATAGGTTGCAATAAGACGCAAGTACCAATCAGGGTTGCCAACTTGGTGAGTTATTATTAGATTTGGCGTTTGTTGTGATAATACGTAATTTGTTGTCTGAAGCATCATTAATTTAAATTATAATTTAAAGAAACATGCTTTTATCGAATTAAAAAGTAAGAAATAAATCGTAATATAAGAATAAAATGATTAATGAGAAAATTAATGTCATTGTGGTAAAAGCGTGGGGTCCTCTGTACTATATTTTTACACTAACTCTGCATTTTGGAATAGAACTAGTAAGAAATCATAACAATTGATATTGAGCACCACACGCTTTTACACGCAGTTATTATTTTTCCAGTTTCAATTTCTTTATTTGTTTCTGCTTTTTTCTTGGTATTTCTAAATACCTTGTATTCTATTTCTTTAAATCCTGGCATCCATATTTTTCTAAATGGTTTTCTATAATAAAAAAAAGTACTTGCGTTTTTGCTTCTTAATGCAATTCCTTTTTTGCAAGGAATAAGATATTATTTTAAACTATTTTCGTGTTGAGTTCTTAGGGGGGGACCATCATCGTTGATTGAAAAATATTGCATGCCAAAATTTTATATGCAGCGATTTCTAAACCACGTCTAAAAGATGTTTCTTGTGTATTGTACTGATAAAACATTAGTTTCCTATCTTACACTATTAAAATTCGAAGGTTAACAAACGTATCTATGTATCTATCTATCTATCTATGTGCGTCTATCTTCTCACGAACAGCACCACGCAGAAAGTCGCGGAAGGTACCAAAAGATCGGGAATTTTCCGGGGAAGCCGTATTGCCTATTTATATTCCGATATTGTAATTAGTTAAAAAGATATTAATTAAAAACCTTAAAACGCCAAATTGTTTTACTCCTGCCGGTTGCTTACTTGGCGGAACTTCCCTTCCGTTTCGGCCGAGCGGTAATCTTACGTTTTCCACCATATTAAAATTGTCATCCGATTTTCGGTGTCGAAATTAGACAAAAAATAATTACAGAATCGGAAAGATCATTTATTTCGCCACGACACGGTGTAATTTTTTTTGTAAAATAACGATATTTTCTATTTGTTTCGAATTTTTTAAAATAGTGTTAAAACTGATGCGTTTTTATGAAAATTATTTCTAAATCGTTGGGTATGAATTACTTTTCGTGTAATTAAATCGATATTCTACACTAATTAACTTCAAGCCTTTCTCTTTTAGATCCATTCATTTAAAAAATAAAATTTCCAAAACTTTTTTTTTAAAGAATTTTTAAAAAGTAGTCTTAATTTTTACTTCACATTGAATAACTTCGTCATTTATGAAGGTAATCTCACAAAACCTTTTTTCCGTGTGTACAGTAATATTATCCGTAACATATACGAAGATTGAAAAAATTGCTTCAAAATTACGGATCCCCTCAATTAAAAATTAAATTCAATTTGAACCTCCCATTCATTAGTATTGCCTATTTTCACTTTTGCTACAGGGCTCCATAGCGTGGTTGTCTAGAGCGCGTCGGTTTCGCAAAACTTCTTATTCCTTCTCTTGTCTGGGTTCGAATCTACTGATTTTGTTCGTTTCTGCTTATTTTTCCCACGTAACTTAATTTTACTGATAAATACTTATTTTAAAGCAAATGGTATGTCACAATTAATTGCTAAATGAGCATTTTTAATCAATTTTATTAAAAATAATTAATAAGTTAGTTTTGTATAATATAATTTTTTTCGCAGATACGTGTTTAAATAATTTTAACACAGAGTGGAATGAAAAACTATAAAATTAAAATTAAAAAAATTAAATGTTTTTATCAAATAGTATTTTTTTCTTTTTGAATGTTTTTTTCAGTGAATGTTAGCATATAACTAGGTTTTCCCCCAAAAGTGGATTTTTAACACTTATATATGTTTAATCAAACATCTCCAAATGTTTCAAGAGCTATCTGTAGAATTTTTTTTATTAGTATTTATTGATAATGGATTTAAATTAATATATTTTTTTTAAATTAAAATGTATTCAATGCATTTCTGAGATTCATTTAAAATATTTATCAGTATCGAAATTTTTGTTCTCTTTCATAAAACTTATAGTTTACTTTAAAATAATGCGTAATTGCATGAAACTTTTTTCCCCGTGTCGAATATTTCAAAAAATTCTCACAATTTTACTTCAAGAATTAAAATAGTAGTGAAATTTTGTAATTTGAAAAATTTATACTTTCTATTCTTTTTTCAGCATATAACTATTTTTAAAAATGCTACAGTTTCGTTTCCGGGAAAAAATTAAAAAAATTAAATGTTTTTATCAGATAGTATTATTTTCTTTTTGAATGATTTTTTTCAGTGAATGTGTACTTATAACTAGGTTTTTCACATAGTGTTTTTCTTAGCAGTTACATATGTTTAATCAAACATCCAAACGTTTCAAGAGCTATCTGTAGAATTTTTTTTATTATTATTTATAGATAATGTGGATTTAAATTAATATATTTTTTAAAATCAAATGAATATTTCTATTATTTCCTTATTAAATTAATTATTTGTTAATAAAAGGTATATCGCCTATTATTTTGGATAAAAATACGTTCTAAGGCCTGGAATAAATATTTGTCCTCAGTGCCAGCCTAGCGGTAGCTAGGCTTCTACTTCAGTTACACGGTATACCTAAGAAAGGTAGTAAATAAAGTGAGAATGATAGGTTCGCCTAAGCTAAAACTAGCTTCGGCGGTCAGGAGGTGGTGGGGGGAGGTGGAACATAGTTTCCGTAAACGGAAAACAGCTTTTTCGTTTCGTTCTTCAATCCGAAAAGGGGGTTTTCGTTACGTTTAACAGCATGGGGGGGGGGGTTGGAATTCTTAGAAATCAGGTAGTATCTTCGTTGCGCTATGAGACAAACGGTACATGAGGTGAGGCTGGTTCATGAAGAATGGAAAGTTGAGGAAAGGGATTCGCTATTAGGGTGTGGATGGGTTCAACACAAAGTTCTTTGTGGAGAACAGATCTTGGGATGTACCTGGGAGCTCTGGCTATGACTCGAAGCGCTTTATTTTGAAGTCTTTGAATATCATTTAATTGTGTGTTACTGGCAGATCCCCAAATGGGGGATGCATACGTTAAGATGGGGCGAAGATATATAGGTTTTGTAAATAAATATCCGGTTATTTAAAGAGAGTTTGGATTTCCTTCCAATCAGTACGTTCTAGAGAGACATTTTTAAGCTAACTGTAAGTACCGATTGATTGATTAATGAAAACCTGAAATGTATTTTATTATTTTAGAGATTCCTAAAAATTATCTATTATTAAAAAATGATGACATTTTTTTCACTCAAGCATCAAAATAGTTTTCTTTTATTGTTTAAATTTATTATTTTTTTACTAAAGCAATATTGTTTTTGATATGTCATGAATAGAAACTTGAAGATAAATCTTATATCTGAGGGGAGAGTCAGGGGGAAAATAGTTCTACACTCAAATAAGCCACTGTAACACCGTGCAGTAGAAAGAGAACTGAAACCTGTTTGACATTAGTAAGATCTGGAAGATATTTTTTTTTCGAAAAAAAGAATTGTAGTGACGTTTATATAAAGGAATCACACACATACCAGGAACTTTGATAAAGGAAGGTGAATTTCCATGGCAGTATGTTATGCATTCGAAACAAATTTTAATAAAACACTCAAAATACTTAAAACAATCATTTAATAATTTCTTCTTTTATAAAGATAATTGCATGAAACATTTTTCCCGTGTGTCGAATATTTCAAAAAATCCTCACAATTTTATTTCAATATTTAAAATAGTAGTGAAATTTGAAAAATTTCTACTTTTCTGTCTTTTTTCAACATTAAACTATCTTTAAAAAGGCTACATTTTCGTTTCCGGGGACTAAAAAATTGCAACGAAAGAACTGTAAACTGAGTGAGTGATTTTTTAATTCGCACCGTTTGCCTATTCGAGGGTTATTGGCGATGGACCTCGAAATTTTCAACCATGGTCAAGTGACGAGGACGACACCTGCTCTTTCACCCATCTCTAAAAATTAGAACACCACACCAACGCAAGAACAAATTTCGAAAAAGGGAGTTTTAATGACATAGTTAAATAAATCACTGACATCGCGCACATAAGTGCTATCGGCCTGAGGGAAACACGAAATTTCCATGGGGATAAAGTTATTCACTCGGTAAAAGCCCGTGCAACGCCGGGCTAAGCGGAGAGGAAAGAAACAAAGAAATCAAAGTAATTTCGAAAAATAATATTGGTAGTGTTGAATTTGTGAAGAGAAGGGAAAATGTTAAGCGACAAAGCCATGACACGCACTCACGGGTCATGCACTCACATCGTACGCGTCAAAACCACACAAAGTGTTGGCGTCAGAAAAAAATGGAGGAAATTAACATGGGGGGATTAAGTTATACCCTCGGTATAAGCCCGTGCAACGCCGGGCCATGAAAGCTAGTCTTACACTATTAAAATTCGAAGGTAAACAAACGTATCTATGTATGTATTTATCTATCTATCTATCTATCTATGTGCGTCTATCTTCTCACGAACAGCACCACGCAGAAAGTCGCGGAAGGTACCAAAAGATCGGGAATTTTCCGGGGAAGCCGTATTGCCTATTTATATTCCGCTATTGTAATTAGTTAAAAAGATATTAATTAAAAACCTTAAAACGCCGAATTGTTTTACTCCTACCGGTTGCTTACTTGGCGGAACTTCCCTTCCGTTTCGGCCGAGCGGTAATCTTACGTTTTCCACCATATTAAAATTGTCATCTGATTTTCGGTGTCGAAATTAGACAAAAAATAATTACAGAATCGGAAAGATCATTTATTTCGCCACGACACGGTGTAATTTTTTTTGTAAAATAACGATATTTTCTATTTTTTTCGAATTTTTTAAAATAGTGTTAAAACTGATGCGTTTTTATGAAAATTATTTCTAAATCGTTGGGTAAGAATTACTTTTCGTGTTATTAAATCGATATTCTACACTAATTAACTTCAAGCCTTTCTCTTTTAGATCCATTCATTTAAAAAATAAAGTTCCCAAAACTTTTTTTTTTATAGAATTTTTAAAAAGTAGTCTTAATTTTTACTTCACATTGAATAACTTCGTCATTTATGAAGGTAATCTCACAAAACCTTTTTTCCGTGTGTACAGTAATATTATCCGTAACATATACGAAGATTGAAAAAATTGCTTCAAAATTACGGATCCCCTCAATTAAAAATTAAATTCAATTTGAACCGATCATTCATTATTATTGCCTATTTTCTGTTCTGTTACTAACCTGCGTGGCGTGATTGGCTAACGCGCCGCTTTCGCGAAGTATCTTAATTCTTTCTTATGTCTAGGTTCGAATCTAGCTAATTTCATTTTGTTCGTTTCTGCTTATTTTTCCCACGTAAATTAATTTTACTGATAAATACTTATTTTAACATGATCCTCTGTTATCTTAATGTACTTTTCATTTTTTTTTTTTTTTTTTTTTTTTTTTTTTTGCCTTTAAAGAGGTTTTTTTCTGATTTTTAATCATTCAAAGTAATTTCTATCTTTTTCAACAATTCCTAACAAGAAGCTTTCATTTCTGTTTATTTTTCCCACGTAATTTTTCAGTGCTGCCATTATTTAAGCAAACGGAATGTCACAATTAATTGCTAAATGAATATTTTTAATCAATTTTAATGTAAAAATATTAATAAGTTATAGTTTTGTATTTTATAAATATCGATGAATTTAAAAGAAAATGATTTTTAAAAAGTTCATTGATATTTAGAAACAGTGATTAAAAAAGTAAAATGCCGAAAATTATATGTCACAATTAATTGCTAAATGAGCATTTTTAATCAATTTTATTAAAAATAATTAATAAGTTAGTTTTGTATAATATAATTTTTTTCGCAGATACGTGTTTAAATAATTTTAACACAGAGTGGCATGAAAAACTATAAAATTAAAATTAAAAAAGTTAAATGTTTTTATCAAATAGTATTTTTTTCTTTTTGAATGTTTTTTTCAGTGAATGTTAGCATATAACTAGGTTTTCCCCCAAAAGTGGATTTTTAACACTTATATATGTTTAATCAAACATCCAAACGTTTCAAGAGCTATCTGTAGAATTTTTTTTATTAGTATTTATTGATAATAGATTTAAATTAATATTTTTTAA